>PVLA01001898.1:60438-246672 GCA_004027455.1 Hydrochoerus hydrochaeris
ATTCCTGTGCTATCTTCTAAGTCTCATCATTTTTATTCATAATCTCCCTCTCTGATTTTCACCAGACTTCTCCAGCTCCTCTTCTAACTCACTGACTGAATTTGCTGTAGGACTTCTCTTTGTTTACTGCCTCCTTCAGAGCCTATAATTTGGCAATTTTGTTTTGCGTCTGAAAACAGTCTGCCTAGCTCTTAAGACAGTTCCCTTTTCCATACCATGTTCTCTTAAACCTACTGAGAATACCAATTACAGAATTTAAGTCTTCTCCATATTTATTAAGTCTATTTTGTACAGAGAAAAAACAAGCAGATCAATGAAACAATACAGCATACAAAAATAGACCCGAATATATATGGGACCATAGAATGTGAATAGTAATTCTAAATAGCCAAGATGGAGTAACCAAAAGAAAAAAACGTCACTGGAGACTTGGCTGACCTTTGGAAAAGAAAAGATGGGAAAGCTAACCCTGTATTTTACTCTTTCCTCCCAAAGAAATCACAGACAAACCAAAATTTAAACACTGCCAGCTGCGGTGGTGCACACCTATAACCTCAGCACTACGGGAGGCTGAGGCATGAGGACTTCAAGTTCAATCCCGGCCTAAGCAACTTAGCAATTGAGTGATGCCCTGTCTCAAAAATAAAAATAAAAAATGTGAAAGGGCTGAGCGTGTAGCCCAGACCAAAGCCTAAGTTCAATCTCCAGTACCAAAAAAATTAGGCAACATGTAAATTTCAAGTGGGAAAACTTTCCTACTTAACATTCAGAAGACATAGCAATAAAAACTTTATGCAAACCTATAAAATTTTTAAACTTGTGTTTGACAAACCTATAAAACGTTTAAACTTGTGTTTCACAAACAAGTTACCCTACACGAAAGTCCAAAGACAAATGACAAATTAGAAGAAATATTTGCAATACCCATGAGAAGGAGCCATGGTCCTTAGGACATAAAGGGCTTTAAGGAACGATAAGACCCAGTTTCAGTCCGGGTCCCCAGCGGAGTAGGTCACAGACACAAACAGAATCACAGGGTGCCTCTGGGAGTGGCATGGACAGATGCCCGAGGCAGAGTTAAAGAAGGCCTCACTCAAGACACAGCGCTGGCCCTCGAGAGAGGACATCTACAGTCAGGATGCGATGTGCGCTCTGGGGAATCCATGAAGACGGTGTGTGGTCTCAGAAGTTTGGCCTAAAAACGGTCTTTGAACCCCTCGAATCTGTTTACTCTTTACCATAAAGGTAATTTATCAGCTGGATTAATTTACTGACCCACAGTTTCTTTAAGGGATGGTCCTGGGAGCAACGAGCAACACCGGGGAGCTCTGGCCATGCCTCAGCCCCACAGTGCCCGTCTCCCTTCCACCCACTTTATTCCTTCTACTCTACCTCAAAAGTTCACAGTGCACAGAAAAATGAATTGGAATTATGAATAAACCTGAATAGGCCAAGCTAAGTTTATAGATGCATCGGGGCAAGCCCAGCAGCAGCAGAAACAAAGGGCCGGAAATTTGGAGTGAAGTCTTAAACAGAGCATTGTTCCTCACACAAGGAAGGGTCAGAGGAAGATGGGCCGGGGCTGGAATGCGGATTCAGCCGGAGACTTCCTCCAAGGGCACCTGCCCACAGCTGTGACCTCGGAAAGAGGGATTTGCTCAGCTGGCTGACTGCAATTCTTCTGGCTTCCCAGTGATGAAGGGGACTGCAGAGAGTTCTCCGGGGCTCCGATGTGGCTCGAGGGAAACCTTTAGGAGCATCCCATGATGTCTTGGGAATGCCTACTGATGGCTGCCATGTTTTCCAGAAGGGAAAGGGCAGGAAGGAAAGAGGGCTCCTCCATCAGCCAGCCTCTCGGGCACAGAACAGAAACACCTCATGCATTATCACTCCAAGAAAAGAATGCTATGGATAGATTTTACGCAAACGGTTATTAATGGGGAGCTGCTCTTTGGAAGTCTAAAACATTTAAGTCTACTCCACTTTGTAGACAGGGTTATTCTAAATCAGCACTTCTTAGAAAAATCACTTTAGAAACTAAAGTATATACTGAATGTCTGTTAACTACAAAGCTTGTCTACTAAAGAGTTTGGAGATGTGAATGCTGTTGGACTGGCCCTGTTGGGACAGGACCATCCCGGGCACTGGTCACATCAGCCACCAGCCAGTCAATGTTCCTTGCTAGCCCCAGCCTCACACACGGCAGAGTATCTGGATTCTCATGAGATCCATTGAACGCCTAGGCAGTGCCGTCCCCTTGTCAGTGGGACTGACTTTTTCCCACATAGAGACTCACCTCGACTTCCAGTCTGTGTCTAAGGTCCTGCACCTGAGATCCTTCCTTCAACCACTGGGTTGAAGTGCAGTGCGGGAAGAGGACCCTTGACCATGTGGCTCCCTTTATGCTTTGTCTTGGTGTTTCTGAGGATGGAATTCAGGGATGCTCCCCCATTTTTTTGCACTACTGGAGATCGAACCCAGAACCTTCAAACTAAGCTACATCCCCAGCCCAATTTTCATTTTTTGAGACAGGTCTCGTTAAGTTGTTCAGGTTAGGTTTGAACTTGCAATCCTCCTGCTTCAGCCTCCCAAGTAGCTGCAATGATAGGCACGCCCCACCATGCCCGGCACATGTGGTTTCTTAAGAAAGCGTTTCCAGGAGAAATCTGTGAGGGAGTGCGGGAGGCAGGGCCAGGAGGGAGCTCAGGACGGAGCAGGTCCAGCTGGAGGCAGCCACAGCCTGTCCCGCGGGGCGCTGGGGTATGAAGAGAGCATGGAGCTGTCTGGCTGGAGCAGACGGTCAGGCCTGAGCCCTGAGCCAGCCCTGGGAGGAGGGGTGAGCCTGGGCACTCCCTGCAGGAGCAGTTCTCAGGATGACGAACAGCTGCTGGCCTTTGGGGTCAACACTCACAACGCACAGTGGATAAAGGAGACCCCGGTGGTGCCCGGCAGCAGCTCCCCACCAGCTCCGTGTGTGGGACTGGAGCTCGGCCTGCCTGGGAAGAAGCGGTGGGGCTGGGCTGCAGCGTGGGGACAGAGCTGCCCGAGCTCTGGGCCAGTCAGGCTCCAAGGTGCCCCTGTCCCTGTCCTCTCACATGGCCCCAGATTGTCCACGAAGGGCTCTCTGTACCCTGTGAATTCACAGGCTTGGCCTCCTGCGAGCAGAGCAAAGGTCAACCAGTTCTGAGCAGCAGGAAAATCATCCAGAGCTCTCCCAAAGACAGCAGAATCCCTCTGTCCTTCACCCTGGATCCTCCCAGTGCTGACACCCTCACTCCCTGCAGCTGGGAACCCAAATGCCAGCTCATCGCCACCCCCTCTGTCCCAGCCTCGAGGCTAAGCATCTCTCATTCTCCGTGCCCACTGGAAAGCCCCAGGGGGGAGCAGCAAAAGCAGAACAGAAGGGCACAGCCCTGGTAGGAAAGTCCAGAGTGAGAGGGAGGGAGAATCCCCTGTGGGGATTCTTTTTGATAACATTGTTTTTAGTTTCCTAACATGCACCTGGCAGAAGGGAGACCAGGCTTGGGGAAAGGAGGGATGTCTTTGCCAAGTTCCCAAGGTGACCCACTCTGCACAGAGCTGGCCAGGGAGAGTCCCCCGGGAAGGCTTCGCTTAAACCAAGGGAGCAGCATGAGATGGGAGGGGAGGAGCAGCTGGCCTGGAGCCAGGTGTCCTTCCAGAATTGGGGCTGCTTCAAAAATGCTGATGTCCAGGCTGCAGCCCAGACCAATGGCATCTGACCGTCTGGGAGCCTCCCCCGGTCTTGCCAGTGTACAAACACTGAGATTGAGGACAGCACCAGATGTACTTCAGAGCAGCCTTTGAAAAGAGGATCAGAATTTTCTAAAAGCCAACAGGTTTGGGTATTAAGCAGCCCCTCTCTATATTAATATTTCCAAGGAGAAAGGGGACAGTGTAGTGTGTCCCAAAAGGTCAGCATATCAGTGCACAAAGGAGTCCCTTCTTATGGGCCAGGGCACCGAGTCACAGAAGCCAGGAAGTCGGTTGTGCCCCAGGCCTGGTGCAGAGGAAATGCATATGAGGCCTTCAGCTTCCCCTTTAGGGCTTGTCCCCACCTCTCCTCTGAGCCCCAGGGACAACTGGATCTCCTGGGTTACAGAGAAAAGTTCTCTGGCACCATGATTCATACTACAGTGGTAAAGTCTACCTCAGTGAGGTCCTCTGAGGGCATCGGCTTTGTAACCGAGCACTGACAGAGAAGGCAGTGCCAGGCTCCAGGGGCCTCAGTCAGGGCCCTCACATCAGGGCGGGAGGAAGTGCCAACGGCAAACAGGAAACCCCAGCCCCATTGCACCACGCGAGGAAGGAGCTGGACTGTGGCCTGGGCCCCTGCCAAGATCTAGAGATGCCAAGTGATTCCACAGAGAGGTGCACGGACTTGGGCCTGCAGGGCAGGGGCGCATTCGCGTGTCCTCTGAAAAATTCAAGGTAGCCCCACACCTCAGCCAACCCAAGACCACTTCCTGGCCAGCTGCGTCTGTCCCCTCTGCGCCCTGCTCACCCCACAATCCCTCCCCACATCATCTGCTCCATCCCTCCCTGCTCATTCTGCACACCAACCCAAACCCGTCCCACCTGCCAGCCCCTCTGCTCAGGGAGGGACCCAGGACCGCACCACACACCACCCACGGGAGCCCTGGTGTCCAGTGCAAAGCCTCGACCCACCCCAAAAGAATTCTAAGCATGGAGAAGAGGCTGCCTCACCCCGCTGGAGGAAGAACTGCACTGAGATAGCGGGTGGAAAAGAGAAGCAGCAGCTTCGCAGCAGGGCTCCTCCATATCCACTCCTGAGACAGGGAACAGAGCAGCCAGGGCGACTTTCCCGCTGAGGACGGAACAGTGGTGAAAGTGAGCAGTGACCACACAGGAGCGCTCCCTGAGTGCCGCTGCTTTGACTCCTTCAAGTCCCACAACCACCCCATTAGGAAAGAACCCTAAGCCAGGGAGTGTGACTCAGCCCAGCTGGTGGAAAGCCCTGGGTTTGGGCCCCAGCGCAGAAGGAGCAAAGATGCCTTTATTATTATTATTATTATTATTATTATTATTATTATTATTCCCATTTTGCAGTTGAAGCAGCTGGGGCCTAGAAAAGCTCAGCAAACTTGACAGCTCTGCCCTTGCCAGCTCCGGCAAGGGCAGAGAGGAGCTCAAAGATGCCTTTATTATTATTATTATTATTATTCCCATTTTGCAGGTGAAGCAGCTGGGGCCTGGAAAAGCTCAGCAAACTTGACAGCTCTGCCCTTGCCAGCTCCGGCAGGGGCAGAGTGGAGCTCAAACACAAGCTGGCCCAGCTGCCAAGGGGAACCCCGTACACCCCGGCTTCCCTGGGGCAAGGGGGAGATTCGCCTAAGTATCAACTCCCAGCCTAGAGGCAGGGCCCTGCTGGGTGCCAGGCAGAACCCTTGGGTTTGGCAAAATCCCTTGCTTTGCTTTCTGACTCAGTGACCCTGGATGGCAGTGAAGCACACATCTGCCAGCCTGGGTGCTTTGCCTTGGCCCCCAGGAACCCCAAGGGGAGGCTTCACTGTCATCACCACTACACAGATGAGGAGACAGGCATCCCATCACACACCAGCGTGAAGCCCAGGACTCTTTCCGTGGTACCTGCCAAGCTCTGGGTATTGGGGGGCTGATCGCAAAAAGGAGGAAGAGAGCGCAGGTGGCTTCAGGGACCAACCACAGCAGCCCCGAATCCTGGGGTACAGGCTCAGGCGGGTGTCAGAAAAGCTCGCAGTCACAGAGTCACTGACCCTCAGTCATGCCGCACCGTCTAGAGAATGAGCCCTTCCCACCCTGACCCCCAGGACCCTCCCCACTCCGCACAACCCCAGGAAAAGCTTCAGCCACTGGTAACACCAGGGGCCCCGCCCAGGCTACCTTGCACCACGGCTGCCGGGGAGGCTGCCAGGCTGCACACGGGCTGAGGAGGAACCCAGACACTGCAGGCAGGTGTGGGGCTGGGACCCCTGGCGGCTGAGTCTGCCCCGCCCCACCCTCCTTCCCACAGGGCTCCACGGGGGCCTGCACTCTGGCCTCTGCACCTCCCCAAAGCTGTGGACAATCCCTGGCCAGGTGAGTCACCAGGAAACCCACCCCACTCTGCAACAGACAGCCACCCCCAGGCAGACAGCAGCTGACTGCGCTCCAGGAGGCCCCAGGGCCTCCCCGTGCCGTGGGCCTTCAGTTGTTATTTAGGAGGAAACCCAAAGGCCCTCACCTTCAAGTCAGAGAAGCAGGTAGGCAGGGGCCACAAAGGGCCTAAGGGAAGTAAACATTTCAGACCAAGAAGGCAGTGGATGTGAACACACAGGTATGGGTGTGTCAAAAGTATGAGCAGTGTGCTCAGGCATGCGCGGCATGGGGGGTGGTGCGAGGCATGTGTGCACGAGTGTGTGTCTGTGTGGGGGTAGAAGGCAGACAACCACATGGGGGGGGTGTTCACGCCCATGGGCATGGGGGTGGCGCGAGTACGGCTGTGTGTGTGACGTATGTGCATGTGCGTTGTATGTGCACCACGGACATGAGGGGCAGCGCCAGGGAAGTCAAAGCCCATTTTCCTCTCCTTCCCACCACAAGCAGCACTGACACCAGCCCTGCGGGGATTTCAACAACTGGCAATCGGTCCACATAGCTGGCGCCCCCCAATCCGGTTCTGACCCTGCCTCTTGGAGTGAGGACGCAGTCCCTGAGATGTCCCCTCAGGCGTCGTGTGTCAGTCACAAGCCTCAGGTGTGACCTGTGCTTCTAATCCCCAGCTACAAGTCTGGGTTCCCACAGAACCTCTTCCCAGGATTGATGAACTTGCCACAGCGGCTCTGGATCTCAGAGAAACACTCCCTCATCTCCTGGCCGTTCTCCGGAGGCGCATCGGGGGGAAGAGTCTGAAGCCCACACCCTCTGGGGTGCTGAACCTACAGGTCCTCTCTGCAAGTCTCCCACCCCGTCCCTGGGGGTTTCACGGGGACTCCTTGCACAGGCAGGGCTGTGACTGTGACCTGCTGTTGACAGCCAGCGAGGCCTGCTCCCTTCTAGGCCTCTGTCCGGGCAGCAATCTCCCACAGGGTCTGGGGAGGACACCAGTGGAGTAAGAAAGACCCTTCTTACTCCACTGGTAAGAAAGGACCAGGTGGGCCAGGGAATCCAGATTCAGCCTTGGAGAATCCAGAGACTGAAGACTGCCGTGCCCTCCCCCATGACCTCGGACCCGAAGCAGCCCCTCTACCCACAGCCACGAGAGGCCCTGCAGAAGGCATCTGTTTCAGCCCTTCATGAGGAACCCGTGTGACAACACTGGCCCAGGACAGTATAGAAGAGAGGACATTCCGTGACCTGCATGTTTCAAAACCCAGACCTATTTTACAGGGTGGCTTTAATGACTGACCTGGGTAAACACCAATTAAGCTTCCTGCCAGCCTAGTAATTAGGGATGTAAGCAGAGTCCTGGTCCCCTGGGAGGCTGTCCCACAGGCAGGGCCCTGGGTCTGTGTCCCTGGTCCTGTGTGTGGGCAGCTCCCTGCAGACCTGCTGACTGATCCCGGCAGGTGAGGAGGGGCTGGCTCGGTTCCCCGTTTCCTGCAAGCACAGGTTTCTGTGATGGCCCCGCGTCCTGTTTACTAGTGGTTTCCAAGTCACAGGCCACTCAGAGACTCACCTCTGACCTCACATCCCCTTCCTGAAGGGAACCCCGCACTTCTTCCTTTTTTGGTGCTATAGGCTGAGACTCACAGCTGCATGTGCAGAGACCTTGGGGTTTTTCTCTCTTGCTTCCTGGGTCAGTGTTGGAAACCCAAAGCCAGGATGACTCCCTCCTCCTCCCAGAGTTGAGCAGCTTCCTTGGGCTTGAGGAGCAGATGGGGAGAATGGGGAGGACCCGGCATGCCCAGTGCCCTTTGGGTGATTGCCACTGTGGGGCATCGCATCCACCTCCCTTTAACCTGTGGACACACCCAACAGCGTATAAAATTCATCACCACACAAGTCTCCCATCCTTCTGGGAGCCAGGCAGAGGGGCTTTCCGCAGGTTTCCGGGAGGCTGAGGGGAAGCCTCCCTCGCATCATACTGGCCCCCTCCTCAGCCTGTCCCCCAACGAGCTAGGAAAATCAGCCACAAAACAGAACTTCCCCTGCCTGGCCCTCCATGCCTGTGTTTATGGAGAATCTTTCTTTATACTTGCTTAACTTCTGCCTCCTGGACAGAGTAAAGTGAGAGCTGACCAGGAAAGCGTCCCATGGACCTCTCTGACCAGCTCAGGTGGGAAGAAATGAGCACCTCTGCATGGCCTAATCTGGGAACCTGAGTCCAGCAGTGGGACTTGTTCCCTCGTTCTGCACCCCGCAGCTCCCTGAACCCCCTTCCATCTCAGAGACCGGAAATGCTTCCTCCCCACCTGCACCACACCCAGTTCTGCCCCCACTCACCACACACCCAGCCAGCAGCCCTCACCCAGTGGACAATCCTACCCGGAGCCTTGGGAAGAGGGTACCAATTATCTGAGGCTATTACTGCTCATCTCTCTGGAGTACTTGGGGCCACCAGCTAAGGCCCCCTCTGTGCCCCTGGCCACACCATAAACAAAACATGCAATGGCCACACCCATGGTGCCACAGAGGGCATTGAGCAGGTCATTTGGCCACAGGGTTTGGAATACACAAGAGATGCTTGCAATGGAAAAAGTGACTTTCTCAGTCTTCTCAGGAGGGAATCTCAGTGACCAGATGTCCACTTCGTTAGATGTCACACACTCACAACAGGACAGTTGCTGGACCCAAGGCGTGAGGAACCACAATCCACCCTTCCAAGCTCACTGCTTCAGCAGAGGGGTCTGAGGCCTGAGGCCCAGCCACCAGCCACCAGCAAGCCGCAGGCATGGCCAGCTCTCAGCAGCAGGGCTACATTCCTCAGCCCAGGCCACCTGCACTTGTCCTCCAGGCAGGGATGGCGATGGAACCCTGACACCTGAGCCAGGGCAGGAAGGATGGTCAGGGCCTGTGGCCCTGCCTGAAACAGAACCACCAGAGGCCAAAGAGCACAACTCTCTCCCAGGGCTTCCCTTTGCTTTTCTGTGATGTAAGTAAATGAAATCTTTTTATGTTTTATTTTTAAAATATAGATGGGCCAAAATAGTAATATCCACAAATAGGACAAATAGTGTGGGATTCCAGTTATACAGCTAGAGTAGGAGAATTCATAAAGAAGGTAAATAGAAGCAAAGTTACCATATTTGGGGGGAGAAAAGGGGATTATTGTCCAACTAGTACAGATTTCTATCTGGGATGACAAGGGATTTTGGAAATGATGCTGATGACCCAAGATGGTGATGTACTTATGCCATGGAATTGGCCACTCAAAAATAGTTTCAAAGGTAAATTTTCCGATATATAAAAATTTTACCACAATACAAAATTTTAAAAGATTACATCTGAAAACAAAATGATGGAAATCAAAATCTCCTAAAATTCCACCAGCTAGACCATTAACATCCTTCCATCCATCCTTCCATACGCAAATATAAATGGGTGATGCATATTGTAAAAATCTAACACTCTTTGGTAACCCACTTCTTAGAAATATGGTTCCACGTTTATGGACATATGCCCATTTCTTTTGGAAGCCACACGAAGGCATTTCAGTATATAGATATTCCAAAATTAACTAAGTTATGATCATAGGGCATTTAGTCGCATTTTGTTGTTGCTGTTGTTATCGTGATTAAGAATAACACTGCAAGGGGCCTCCCTGTCCAATTGTAGCCTTAGGATGAGAATTCCAGTGGGTGGAATTTCTGAGCCAGGACAACACACCCCGGAGAGTTATTAACAGGGCAGTAAGAGGAAACTACACCAAAGATGTCGAATTCTGATGTTTTAAAAATTTCTCCCTCTACCTGGGCTTTGCTTGGATTCCACCTGGGTTTCTACAAAATAGCAGTTGTTCAAAAAGTCTTTTCCATAAGAAACCAGCCTCTTCCCAACCCACTTCCCAGGCCTTCTCTGGAGACACACCTTGCCTATGCCAAGTAAAACTGGTGCCCAAGGAAGGCAGAAGTATTCTTGGTTTAACGTCTTCTGCACTCCCCAGTCCAGCAGGAAAGAGTCTAGGATGACCCAGTGTAGGGAGCCCAATGACAGATCCAAGTGTGGATGTAGGGAAGGTTTTTCCTTGTTAAAAGATACTGTTCTTGAGTGGACAGAGGAAGGAAGCAAAGATCTCTCGGGGAAACTGAGGCTTTAGGGACTTTATAACTCTGGAATAAAGATTGTCTTAGATTGGTTTCCCCTTGGAGGCACCCATTCAAGTACAAGAGGATGGGTGAGCGGGACAGGAAAGGGACCAGAAACAAGGGAGCGAGTTACGGTGGGGAGTGCTTGGGACTTGGTCCTGCTAAGGAACTTTGAGGCGCACAGAGCATACGGCAAAGTGAGCCCTGCAGAACACAGAGAAGGCTGGGTATTTGTCACCACCAGCAGAAGCCAAGAGAATGCAAGCCAGACACTGAGAGTGTTTATTATCTTATCCCATATCCTGCCACTAGAAAAGCTGGAGTGCAGGTAAACTCCAAACCTGACCCTCTTCCATCACAGGGGCAGCAATGAGCTGAGCAAGCCGTGGGTAAACCACCACGTCAACGAAAAGAGCCTGCTTTGCTAAATCACAAGGGGTCGGCATGTCCAATGAAAGCACAGGAATCTCTTTGCCAAGTTTCATCAACAGAAGGAAAAGGAGAAGTCCTTCCAAGTCACTCTGCCCATCAGCTTGGCAGGTTCCCGTCCCCTCTGTCAGATTTCCCTCTTTTCAGCCATGGCAGCCTTGGGCAGAGTCCTGAAGCCCCAGGCTGTTACCCCCCACATCTACTTCAGCTTTTGATTACAGGCATGGTCTGCCATCCCAGGGATCATAAAGAATGACCCACTGGAGGTTCAGTTCTCAGAGTCTAAGGAAGTCCCTGTTTACTGTGGGAGTATAATCAAGCCCAGGTCTTCTTTCTGCATTCATGATGGGTTCTCCTTCCCAGTGAGGCAGCTCAGGGCCCCAGCGGAGCTCCCAGCCAGCCTCCTTGGCCAGAGTATAGACACAAAGCCGAGGGCCCTGGGCACAGGACACAGAACACAGGCACAGGGTCCAAGCCAAGCCCAAGAAGATGCCCCTGGTGGCCAGGGCACCGCTGGGTGGGGAGGAGACTGAGACTGAAACACAGAGTGGGATTCCCTCCCTCCCCAGCTCCTGTGTCGTGCACACTGTGGGGGAGGCCTGGACTTCCGAACCACAGACACATGGGGATGCATACAGGTGGACTGTGCAGCCCCCGGGACAGGCAGAGAGCATCTCGGGAAGGTGAGGCTGGTGCCAGCTGGACACAACAAGAGCAGGTACAGCAATGCCTCAGCCAAGGGACCCCCACCTTCCCTGGCCTCCCCTCAGCAGGCTCCTCCATGTCGCTTGTCATCCTCCTAATGAGATTTCAACAGCATAAAGAGGAGGGGGGTGGAGTCTTTGGGACTTGTCTAGCTGTCCCCAAGCTTTATCTTGCCTCTACCTCTGCTCTTCATTAGCTAAAGGAGACACAGAGCCTCACTTGCCAGTCTTCCCCAGCGCGAAAAATACCAGACTGTACCAGCCCACACCCCCACATGCCCAAGTGCACCCCACACTCCTCCCACCCCTTCCTCCGGGGCAAGAAGAGTCCCTCTGTCCAAAACACAGCCACACTCCTGGCCCTACTCCAAACTCTGGGAGCCCAAATGAGCACCCGGAAGCCAGCACCGCACACTTCCCCAGCCCCGTGTATCTCAGCCAGGGTTTGCTCAGCCCTCAGATCACCTGCAAGAGAAGTTTCCGGTAAGTAAATGTAGGTAGAGAATAAGACAGAGAGGACCTCAGATTCCTTGCTCAGGGACTTTGAAAAGAGGGCCCGGGCAGGTCTCAGGCTGTTTAGAGGGATCCCAGTTTCTTTCCTGTCATTGTCCCAGACCAATGTTGGCCAGAACCAAGCCTGCCCTGTGACGAACCGTCGTGAGTGCACCCCTCCCCACACTCACTCACCACAGCTTAAGGCATTTACTATGCCCCCGGCCTGCTGCGGATGCGGCCTCTGCCAAGGCGTTCTTGTCCCCTGGGCTGCTGCCTCCTGGGAAAAAAGCGCACACAGCACGTTGAGGAGCCCGGCGCTCAGCTTGTCCCCGCGGCGCACCGCTGCTGTGGACTGTCCAGAACGCACACAGCACCCCAGACGTCAAACAGACGCCTCGGCCTCCCCGTCAGACCGCGGTCACTGTCTGCTTGTTCCCAGGTCTCTCCGCTCAGAGCTGAGCGCAAAATAAGCGGCGGAAAAGCAGAAGTGGCCCTGCCGCCCAAGGCACCTGCCTCTTCCAGGCGCGAGACGAGGAAAGCGAGGTCCCGGGCGACCTCAGCGGGGCTCGGGGGACAGCCCGAGACGCAGCGCAGCGGGGAGGTGCCCGGAAGACAGGGGCCCTGCGTTCCCACACGGCCCTGGGGACGCGGACCCGCCTCGGGGCTGTCCATCGCCCGGGAGAAAGGGGGCGCATTGGCTCGGGACACTGCCCGGGGTGCCGAGGCCTGCCCACCTCTGCACCTGCTGCGCGGCCCCGCCTGGCCAGGGAGCCCCAAGACCCTGCGTCTGGGGCACGGGCACCTTCCCGCCGCCACCCTGGGTGAAGGGGAAGCAGGAACCAACCCCAGGGCTGGAGGCGGGGCGGGGGGGCGAGCTCCGAGGCGCAACTTTCTAGGGCGGCAAGGCGGGCACCCGGGGCTCCGCGCCCACGCGGCCCTTGGGGCGGCAGCGCGCCAGGATCTCACCCGCGGCTGCAGGAGGAGACACGGGCCGCTGGGGAGAAGACAGAGGCGGTGACCCGCAGAGGGCACGGGCCACCGCGGGAAAACTCGGCTAGGCGAGGAGCCGGGGAAGGGGACCGCCCGGAGCCCCGCACCTCGCGCCCGGCATCGCGCCCCGCCTGCTCCGCGTGTCCCGCCTGCGCCCCGCGTGCTGCCCGCGTCCCGGACCAGCTGCACCCCGCTTGCCCCGCGGACACTGTAGAGTTGGGAATGGGGGCGCCGAGGCGGGGTCCTGGGCTGGGCCAACGACCTCCCGGGTGCGCTCAATCCGGACAGACCCGGCCGCCGCCGGCAGCACTAGGGGTCCGCGCCCCGCCCCCCCCCCTCGCGCCCCTCGCCTGTATCGGCCCTACCGTGCCGGACCGTCCTCTCTCCTCCTGTTTCCCTCGCTCCCCATCTCTCCCCACCCCTGTCCGCTCGCCTTTCTTCTTCTCCTCCCCTTCCCCGCCCTCGTGGGCGGAGCGCCTCTCCTCTCCGAGACAATGCTGTGGCTGCGCGTCCCGCTCCAGCCCGGGGGTCCCCGCGCCCGCTGCCAACGGTTCTGCCGGGTTGAGGGAGGCGAAGAGGGCAGGGGCGCGGCGGGGTGGGCTGTGGCTTCTTTCCCCGGTCACTGACCTCGGCTCTCCCGGCGCTGTGACAGCCCCTCCCGGGGAGCAGTGACCGAACCCAATTAGAGCGCCCGGATTCCCCGTGCGGAGGATTTGCAGTTTTGTGGGTCCCCCGCCAACACCCTGGCTCATTCACAAAAGGGCCTGAGTCGTCTGGAGCTGAGCAGGCCCCTTCCTTTTCGCAGGCCCAAGGACGTGACAGCCATGTGAAACAGGCCAAGGTTCTTTGTCCATCTCTCACCTCCCCTTTGCCCCAAGCCTGGACTCCAGTGCAAGGGTGGGGGAGGCTTGGGCGCCCCCGCCGGGTTCCCGATCCTCTTATGTAGGACTCTCCACTCCCACCCACTTACCCCACCCTGCAGAGTGGGTCCACTCTCCAAATGGAAGGCAGCCTGTCCACTGGGCAGGCTGTCAGGAGATACAGCCCCACCAGCTCCTGCGCCTGGAAGCCAAACATTCTTTACCAAATTCATTGTTTGGATCTTGGAATGTGTCTCCCTTAGAAACAATGTTATAAGTGGGGATCTGCTTCCCAGGCCAGCCTCAAAAGTCTGTTGAACCCAAGATGCAGCTGTAGGTGGTGCTGAGAACTGTCAGCTACCCAAACAAGGAAGCCTCTCATCAGCTTTTGGGATTGCAAATGAAGAAATAAATTTGGTACTTTCCTTTTATGATATAAACACAGACACCTCCCATTAATTTCCCCATCCTGAGACACTGTTTCTTATTCCGTAAGCTTCTGCCTGGGGTAGGTAACAACAGGAAGACCCTAAGGGGAGGAAGGCTGTGTTTCCTCCCTCCCTGGGGGCAGAACTTCAGGGAGAGCTCAGGGGGAGGCCCACCCAGAGCCTGCAGGGCTTCTGGTACCCTGGAAGCCTTCTCTGAGGGGCTCTGTCTTCTCTTCTAAACGGACCTTCCCTGCCCCCACACGTTCAGCAACAGGGGCCTTGAGCTTTGTCGCTGGGGTTTGGAGCACTGGCTTCTGTGCAGGAGGGCAGCCAGGAACTGCTGTCCTAGATTCCCTGCCTCTGCCCCAGGCTCCCAGGACTTAGTTTAAGTCCCAGCTTAGTTTAAGACAGATGACCATGCACTGACCACCCTTCAAGGGCAGAGACGTGCCCCATCATCCAAGCTGGGATGCCAGGAACACTGATCCGAGGCCCCGTTTAAAATCAAACCCAGTTCTCCTTTCTTGTATTCTCCATCCTAGCGAATACACTGACCGATGGCTCCATCCGCTGATTCAAGACACTGGAAAATATCTTTGTGCTCATCCACTTCTCTATATGGAAACTATAAGAGGAAAAGGAATCCCCCGCCCCGTCCTTCAAGGCAAAATAGAAACAGTACATCTGAGATGGAGATTATATTTGCAAAACATACAGATGCATTCAAGTCCACCCTTAAATTGAGTTTTCTAGCAGGTTTACACCTTCAGGGATGGACCAGAACAGCTCACACACAGCCCAAGGACACAGCTGGGTGAACATTAGCTAAAAAAAAGTACTGGGGTAAGAAAAATGAAAAACCCCGCAGCCCGGGCCACTTGGGAGGGGAAACCAGGACAATCCCTTGAGCCAGAAGTATGAAACCAGCCTGAGCAAGACAGCAAAACCCATTGCAATTAACCAATCAATCAATCAGTCAATCACCAATCTATAAGAAGGAATGTACGCATAGCTCTGTAGTAGAGCTCTTGCCTAGTATTCCCAGAGCCCCAGGGTTTGACCTGCAGCACTGCAAAAAAGAAAAGTAACCCTCTCCCCAAAAACCTGTGTATGGGAGCCACAGTTAGAAGTTTTAACTTTCTAGTAGCCACAATAAAAATGGTAAAAAGAAACAGGTGAAATTAATTTTAATAATCTTTTTATTTACCCCAGTATATAAAAAAATATTATTTCAACATGTAATCAATATAAAGGAATTATTCGTGAGGTATTTTAATTGTATTTTTATACAAAGGCTGAAATCCGGTATGTAATTTCCCCTTTTGCACTTGAACTCAGACTGTTATATATATATATATATATATATATATATATATATATATATATATATTATTTTATTTTATTTTTTAGTCTTTTTGAGACAGGGTCTCACTATGCAGTTCAGGCTGGCCTTGGACTCTGTAACCCAGGCTAGTCTCAAACTTACAACAGTCCTCCTGCCTCAGCCTCCTGAGTGCAGGGATTACAGGAGTGCGCCACCATGCCTGGCTTTAGACCATTATTTTATATGAAGACTGAAATCCAGTATATAATTTCTCCTTTTGCACCTCAACTCAGACCATTAAATTTTAATCCAAATATTTAGTCTGTAGTTAGATTTTATAAAATGTCTAGGTGAAAAAGGAGGCTGATGTATGCAAGTTATTTCAAGCATACTTAAAAGTTTCCCAGTAACTGAATCAAGTATCGGTGTATACATTTTAAAAATCCATTTTAGGCCGAGCGTGGTGGCACACACCAGGAGGCTGGGGCAGGAGGATCACTGTGAGTTAGAGACCAGCCTAGACTATGTAGCAAGATCCTTGCTCAATATAAAATCATATTCATCACGGAGGATTTGGACCTGTACATAACACATCTTGATTCTTTTTTGGTCCCATTCCCCTCTCCACTTACAAAAGCTCTATTTCCCTTTTTTTTCCTTCAGTCCTTTCTTTGCCCCTTAAATCCCTTGTCCCCTCCTTCTCTCCCCTGCCCCCAACCCTTGTTCCCTTCTGAGCACTGTCTCCCTACTTCCCGTCCAGCCTCCACTTTGTGCCTTATTTACACTTTGGACTTCTCACACAAGAGAAACAATGTGACATGTAAACTTATGTGTATGGTTTATTTCACTTAAGATTACAGTCTGCGGTACATCCCTTTTCCTAAAACAACTCAACTTTATCCACTGTATACTCTGACTTTGTTTTGTTTGTAGTAAGGATTGTTTGTTTGTTTGTTTGTTTGTTTTTGGTACCGGGGAAAGAACTCATGACCTCATGCTTGCCAGGCAGGTGCTTATGCCGCTGAGCTAAATTTCCAGCCCTGTGGTGGGGATTGAACCCAGAGCTTCTGCACTGAGCTACACCCCAGCTCCTTTATTCTCTAAATGTTGAGGACATGGTCTTGCTAAGTCACTACATTCCCAAATGTGGACTTGAAGTGCAATCCTCCTGCTGGTCTCCTGGAGTGCTGGGATCACAGGCATATGCCACCATGCCCAGCTATAAATTTTATTTTTAGTTATGAATAAACTCAAAAATGCAGCTCACGGGGGCACCAGCCACATTTCAAGTTCTCAGCAGCCACATGTAGCTTGTGGCTTCCAGAGTGGGTCAGCTCAGGGCCAGAGAGGGAGCAAGAGGCTCCTGATGAGCCCGCTGACTTTCTTCTCTTTAGCAAAACAGTCAGGGCAATGTGGAGCAGAGCAGGGAACCGACTTTGATCACTGTAACACGTGAGGAGTAGGCCTGGCCTCTAGGTGAGGGCCCTGCTGAGTGCCTGGGGAGAGCACGGCAGAGGAGCACTGGGAGGCCCAAAGCCAGTCTGGGAAGCAGGAGGAAGTGGTGGGGTGACAGGAAGTCAGGGTGCTGCATCTTCCCTTTCATCCTTTAAGCTTTGACCTTTGACCCTGGAGAGGAGATTCCTGGGTGGATGAAGGGGAATTCTGGGAAACAGGATAAAAGATTACCACCCTGGCTGTCTTGAGGAACTAACTTAGGGACGGGGCGGCCTCATTCAGGTCAATGTAGTAGCCAGGATGATTGTACAGAGAGAGGCCTGGGGCCACCCACAGCCTCTGAAGGACATAGCACAGCTAAATCATGAGCCTCACCTGCCCCCTGCCTTTCATGAGGCCTGGCTCAGAGCTCGTTCAGAAGCAGAATAGAGGAGAAGGACCCAGAAATCAGGAATGAAGGCTAGAACAGGAGTGGGAAATAAGGGTGCATTAATGGGTGACTTGCTGCTATGGGCAACTGGGGCTCAATTCCTTGGGGGGCCCTCTGAGTAACTGCACAAAATACATGTCAGCATTGTCCCCTCTGAAGGGGAGGGTACTGGGACATTTGCTGCTGACTCTTGTCTCTAACGATCAGCATTGCTCCTGGCCAGCCGCCCTCCGCTTCCTTCCTGGTTCATGTTGTCTGCTTTGGCCTGAAGAAACATCTGGAGCAGAAAAGCAGAAGCCACTGCCATTGTCCCTTGAGGGAGGGGCGGTCATCTTCCGTGCAGTTGTCAGCCACAGCTACATGGGGTGAGAAGAGACTGGAGGGTGTGACACAGCACTCGGGGGTTGTCTGCTTAGGACCCTGAAGGGAGGAGGGGACCCTGGAGGCTGGCTCAGTGGCTGGCAGCGGGGGCCTCAGAAGGTGGGGTGCAGAGCCCTGGAGAAGCATGGAACCCCCAGAGCACAAGTTACACAGCCTGCGGACATCAGCCGGAACTGCCCGCTGAGTACTCACCCCTCTGCACGCTGCTCTGAAGGGGCAGCCAGAACAGGCCTGCAGGGACCCAGGGACCCTGCAGTGACCCCCTGGTGAATCCGAACAGCAGCCTCCTGTGCCACCACGTAAGAAACAGCCTCTCCTGCAGACCTCGCTTGGAGAGAGCTGGGAAAGATGGAGGAAGAGCCTGAGGCTTTTCACCTAAGGTGGCCCAGGGGACTGCCAACTTGTTGCATCAGCCTGCATTTCCCAGGTGGACATTGTTACTGGAATTTGTGGTCACCTTCTACAGTGGTGAGGAATGAAACCACGGGTGAAGGAGGTAGGGTGCCTGCAGATTTATTTAAAAAGATGCAAAGGCAAAACAGTAAAGCTTCCACCAGCCAGGAGAGGGCTCTGAATAGGATCCCAAGAGGGCTCCTTGTGTAGGGTTTTGTTTGTTTGTTTGTTTTTGTCTTTTTGAGACAGGGTCTCTCGATGCAGTTCAGGCTGGCCTTGAGCTCACTTTGTAGCCCAGGCTGGTCTCCAACTCGCAATGATACTCCTGTCTCAGCCTCCCAAGTGCTGGGATTACAGGCATGAGCCACCATGCCCAGCTGTCTAGGGTTTTTAAGAAATTTAGAAGGGAGCTCAGGTCATTGTGTAAGTGACATAATCTCTACCTAGAGGGGAGTGTAACTTTCTAAGGTCCAATCTATGCAGTGTTCATGCAGTGCTGGTGCAGGGCCCGTGCATCCTTGAGCCAGCAGCTGACTGATCGTGCTCTGGGGAGGTCCCTGACAGCCACAGACACCTGCGAGGTGTCCAGTAAGGTTTCTGGAGAGTGGGGACTCTACAGACTCCATTTTGAGCTTCCTGCCTCCATTTTGGAGCCACTGTCCTTACTGGATCCTAACTCTTGCCTCATCTAATTCCTACTACAATAGCCCGGGCTTTTCCTGCCTCTGTGATCCAGGAGGTGGAACTCCACAGAGGAAGACCCCATGAGTTCTAGGGAAATAAGTCTGGGCAGCGTGTCTGTGGCACCCAGCCCTTTGAGATGTGGCACACTAACAAGGGGCTGGTGGGAAATGTGTTTGCTTCAGCGGTGGAAAAGTTCCCCCTGGGATGTCATTTTTCACTCTAAGGCAAGAAAAAAAATAAATTGATCCCAGAGACAGAGCTTTAGGTGACAATGGGAGGTGGGGCTGTCACTCCACTCTGCCCCAGCATGGTTCCCTGCACACTTTGGAGGGGCTGATAGGAAGCCAACTGTGCTTTAGGGACCTTCCTGCCAAACAAGGGGCCACCGTGACTTCTTAGTTCAAGGCTTGGTGCGTTGGCAACATTACCCTGAAAGAGGTAGATGGATTGCCAGGGTGGTCACAGTGACCACTGTCCCAGCACGGGTGCCCTTGACAGTGTGACTGCAGCTTCTCTAGGGAAGAGTGGCGCATGCTTCTTCCCCTGGACCCTGGGTGACACTGTGACTCCCCCGGGGCAGAAGCCAGGTCGTGCCCTTCAGAACCTAAGGCTGAAAATCCCTCCTTCCTTCCACTTTCTCGGGCTCTGCCTCCCAGTGAGCTAAGATTAGTAAATCACTCCCTCCACCACGAAGGCTATGGTTTGAGTGTGTCCCCCAAAAGCTCATTGGCTGGAATCTTCAACTGGCAGCGTGGGCAGGGTTTTGGTCAGGGGTGCTGAGCTCTCATGAATGGATTAATTGCTCTTTTTCTTGAGTGAGTTCTCACTCTCAAGGGACCTAATCGGTCGGTCGCCATGAGAGCATGAGCAAGCGGGTTGTTTCTCAGCCGAATTCCCCTACCCCATCTTGTCTGTCTTAAAGGTACCTGTTTACCCTTCCATCTTCCACAGGAGTTGAAGGAATACATGGCTCTCTCCCCATGTGATTCCCAATCTCAGGCTTGCCAGCATCTAGAATGATGAGGCGAAATAAACCTCTTTTCTTTGCAAATTCCCTGGTCTCAAGTATTGTGCCACAGCAAACAGAAAATGGGGTAAAACACCAATCCAGAGTTGACCACAGATACATAAGCCCAGCTGGCATAGTTAACCAATACAAACGCAAGATAAACAGATGGTTTGCGGGTCTAAAGCACTAGGGATTCAGTGGTTTGTTTCCTAACAATAGCTGACTGTGAAAGAACTTAACGGGCCACATGACTTAGAACTGACAAGACTTAACAGGCTGACATGGCGGGGTGGTGGTGTTAGTGGGCGCAGGCCTGGCATCCCCTGGATTTCTTTAGAGAGCTTCTTGGGGACCCTCTTTGCCTTCCCTGCTCATCGCCCTAGAGTTCCACTAAAGCACCACAGAGGTATTTTCAAATGGCTCCAGTCTGAATGAGGCGGTGAAATTTAGATTTGAGGCTGTTAATATGATCCCATCAGTCCTCACAAACCAGAGATACCCAGGGAAATCTGAGTAGCAAAGATTTATCACTGAGCTTCACAAGTTTATCTTGCATGGGGAAAGACTATCTTAATTAAAAGTCTACCTTATCCTCCACTACAAAATTTCCATTTTACCTAAAATGTTTATATGGGACAGTGCCCGGCTCTGGGTCAGCATCTGGAGCTGGAAAGTAGATTAAAACTCCCTTAGAGACCCCAGGAGACCTTTCTTACCAGGTTTCCAGTTTAAACACAAACAAGGACTGGTAAGAAGCAAAGGGAAAGCAAAGAATCCAAAGTCCATGGTCTAGACTTACTCAACTCCACCAGTACATCTGTCTTCACAAAAAGCATTTGGTAGTGAACCTAAGGCTAAACAGCCACCCTGCTAAACAAAGTGCTTATAAACACTTTGGTAACTGAACTGTTTCAAATTAAATGAAATACTTTGTAGAATTTTCCTAGGAATCCATTCAAGTTCCCTTAACCCCAGGGTTACATTCCATCAAAGCTCTTCTTCCATTTTTGGAAGGAAATTCAGTTAGGTGGTGTGAATCCATACACACCATCATGGTAGCAATTGAATACTCAATCAGAATTATACCAGTATGCATGAGACATTGATGATATTCAAGACAGCATCCCAGGCATGCTGAAAGAAAATAAAATTCATGAAACCAAATGAATCATCTTATCCAACAATGTATTGGATGCAGGCTCAGAAATTAGGACTTAGAGAAATCAAGTCACACCACTTGGTTGCAGAAAACAGAAGCCATCTGAGCCAGCCTTAATAAAGAAAGGTTAACCGGAAGAAGTAAGCGGCTCTTGCAGAACTTGGAGAGAAGTGGGACAGGTCCAAGATGGACTACAACTATAACCTAGTGTCCTGTCTTGCTTTCCCTCTCTCTCCTGACCGCTCTCTGCTTCTTGGATCACCTTCTCTCTTATCCATTCCAACTTATCCCAGAAGGTAGCCTTGGCCTTGTTTACATACACTTAAACACGCTACATATACCAGCAACTCACTCAGTCTTGGGCACCATCAGTGGTGGCCAGCAGGGAACTGAGAACCAGGACACTGGTAACGGTGAGAGACAGGTAGACAAT
Source organism: Hydrochoerus hydrochaeris (assembly GCA_004027455.1). Classification (NCBI taxonomy): domain Eukaryota; kingdom Metazoa; phylum Chordata; class Mammalia; order Rodentia; family Hydrochaeridae; genus Hydrochoerus; species Hydrochoerus hydrochaeris. Next base: position 81,857 of record PVLA01001898.1, read on the forward strand.
TATCCATCCTCGACCAGTCCAGGAAGTTTATATTTGTAATCTCATGGTGAAGTCCTTGGAATTCCAAGAAGTTGATTCCAATCTACCACTTCCGGTGCAGCCCATGGTGAAAGTATAGAGACACTAGGACATATTTATAGTTCTAGGGAGCCAAGGGGGGCTTCTAAATGAGGCCAAAATGAAGATTCATCACAGCCCTGGATCCCAGCTGACAGCCCTGGAGCCATGGTTCTTCATCCTGCCCATGATTTGATGAGAGTTAGGGGTGGGGAAACAGCGACTCTCATCTAGCTTCAAAGAACACACATCAGCACCACAGCCAGCCCTGTTTACAGTGCTTAGAGCCAATCTAAGGGAAAAGGAAATGGCCTAGCCAGCTCTGCGCATGTCAGTACCTGGAGACGGGGCCAGGTTTGGCTGAAGTGGAGGCAGTTGCTCCTGATTCAGGGAGGTTGTCCAGGCGGTCCTCCACAGGCAGGGAAAATGTTTGGAGTCTCTGCCTGAGGCTCTGTGGTCCTTTGCATCTTACCTGTTGGCCTTCACACACAGCTGTCTGGCTAGGCCGGAGGCCGTATTCCCTGACCCTAGAGCATCCCTGAGAGGACCAGGACAGTTGCTTCACAAGAGCGTGCTTTGTGGTAACCCCTGGACCTGGCCAGGTTTTCCTTTTCCTGGGATGCCCTTATCACCCCTCTTTGCCGAGCTGTTTCTTCCGTGGCAGTGCCAAGGCTGGTCTGGGAAGGCTTTACCCTATGATGTAACGTAAGCTCCACCTGTGTGTCAGAGCCTTCAGCCTCTCACTGTGAACCCGAAATTACAGTACAAACTCAATCCAACATGGCGCCCGGTGCCCCGCCAAGCTCTTCCATCCACTTAGAACAGCTCCCAAAGCCTTTCCCGCCATGTGGATCTGCTCCTCACGCTTCTCACCCTCTAAAACTTGGCTCAAGGGCCACCTCTCAGCTCTCCTGGGGAAGCTCCCTGCCAGCCCCTTGCTGCTGTTATTCTCCCTTCACACACAAGGAGCCCGAGGGTCAGGGGACTTGCTCAAGATCACAGGCGGAAAGCGCCAGAGCTCGGACGTGACCTTGTAGCTTACTTACTTCAGTCCCTCTTCCAACCTGAGCACTGTCCACCTCCTGAACATCCAGGTCCAGCTGAGGGACCTAGTCCTAGAGTGGGTGGTAGAGAGCGCCAGGTCCTGCTTCTGGGCAGCTTCCTGGTGCTGGCCACTGGGAGCAGCAGGAGCAAGTGAGCACAGTGTCCACCACCCGGGGCCAAACTTTGAGGCCCACAGACGCTGGCCTTGATGTGCCTGCCCTGGCCCGTCTTCCCCTCCTACTCACACCCTACTTGTCTCTCATTATGATATGGAAGCTTGTGTCCTTCAGTGATTCATTACATTAAGTGAATATCTGCTGATATGGTTTAGATCCAAAGTGTCCCCCTAAGTCTCATGTGTTCGAAGGGTGTCTGAGTCATGGGATTTGTCCACTGATAGCTTAGTGATTCAATGAGCTGTTGGAGGCAGGGCCTAGTCTGGAAGGGTGGATTCTTGCCCATAGCTCCTCCCCTCGTCCTCTGCTTACTGGGTACCGTGGTATGAGCAGCTTTCCCCCACCATGGCTTTTCACCACCGATGTCTGCCTTCGAGCCTGTCAACCACGGACCAAATCCTCTGAGCCTAGAAGCCAAAATAAATCCCTCCTCCTATAAGTTGAGGTGTTGGCTGGGTGTGGTGGTGCAAGCCTGCAAGTCCTGCACTTGGGAGGCTGAGGCAAGAGGATCACTGTGAGTTCGAGGCCAGCCTGGGCTACAGAGAGTCCAAGGCCAGCCTGAACTGCATAGTGAGACCCTGTTTCAAGAGAAAAAAAAAGTAGCCGGTGTCAGATATTTTGTCCCAGAGACAGAAAAGTGACTAGTAAATCTACCATGCTAGAATTACTCAAGAACTTGGAAGCCAAAGCCCAGCTGTGTCACTACATGCATTGAAAGAAGTTAATATAGATATATACCTACATTAATAACACATTTATGTAAGTACTAACAGATGGCTCTCTCACACACACACACACACACACACACACGCCTTCATTGTTCAGAGCTTTCCCATAAATCAGAGACACTTGTTGACATTTGAGAGACTCTGTCATGGACAGATAAAAATTATGACTGAGGATTTTCTCATGAATTCAATAACATAATGAAAAACCCTATGAACAATATTTCAAATTTAAACATTTATGTATAGGAGAAATATTATAAGACAAGGAAGGGTAAGAGGAGAAACATAAGCATCCCGGACTCAAGAAAAAAAACAAGAGAGAAAAACAAAACCATCACAGAAGCACAGGACCAAATGAAGGCACAAAACATGAATGTAGACTCAGAGAGGGCCACAAAAGGCATCCAGTGGAAACAGAAACACAGTGATATCAAGAATAAATGAATTTTAAAACAGGAGAGAAGAAATGATAAGTACAAAACAAAGACAAAAGAAATCTAACAAAGTATAATTGGTCCTCAAGTATTTAAATCAAAAAAACTTTTCCATGGGCCAGGGATTTAGTTCAGTGGCATAAGCACCTTCCTGGCAAGCGAGAGGTCATAAGTTTGAATCCTAGTACCAAAAAAACCCAAAAACCAAAAAAACAAAAAAAAAAACAAATTTCCCAAACCAATTTGATTTTATAAATTGAAAGGAATTACTTTGTTCTGAGAAAATAGACACAGTTTTTATTTTCCTTTTTAGTTTTTCATCAGAATGTATGTTCTATGAAGTGTGATGTGTCAGTCAGCTTTCCATCACTGTGACAAAATACCTGAGATGATAAATTTAGAAGGAGAAAAATTTTCTTTTGGCTCATGGGTCCAGAGGCCCTGTGACTTCTGGGCCTAAGAGGAGCAGCATATCATGGTGGACAGCATGTGGCAGGGAAAAGGCACTCAATTCATGGTAGCCAGAAAACAAAAGGAAGAGAACAGGGACAGGATGAGGCCCCATTGTCACCGTGGGCTACTTCACCAACAACTTGTCTCCCTCCCATGAGGCTCTATCTCTCAAATTTTTCACCACCTCCCAGCAGCACCAAGCTGAAGACTAAGCCTTTAACTTGTCAACCTTTGGAACACATTCCAGATTCAGGTGACAGCTATCAGGACAGAGATGTCTGCCCTTTCTGTTATTGCCCTGTTTCCAATAGTCAATAGAATGCCCAACACCTAGAAGCCTTCCTTGAATGTTCATTGAATGATTTGGTAAGGAACACAACACCAAAAACAACATATTCTGTTAATTATCAAACTTCAAAAAGGAAGATTCTGTGGTTACCTAGCAGAAACGTCCAAGTTTCAGGCTGGCTAGAAAGTTCAGCACAGCAGTGTTCTAAGCTGGGATATGGTGAAGTAATCTTGTCTGTCATTTGCTCCTGCAATGTAGTACTAAACTTCCCTGTTAGTGGGACACAATGTCCAACACCCACAATTTAAAGAAGAGGTTTAATTTGGTTCATGGTTTCAGGGGATTCAGTCCATGGCTGGCTGGCTTCAAGGCAGGAGCATCACGATGGAAGTATGTGGGGCAACCAGGCTCTCTAGTTCACGATAGCTGGAAGCAGAGCAGGGAAGCTGTGACAGAGAGGAAGGGGTGAAGGGCCAAGGTTACACTGCCATGGTCCACCAGATCCACCCGCAATGTGCTTTACTAATTCCCCGGGTGGTTCCCTGGCCAATCAAGTTGACACAATCGAGCATAACTGCCATACGTGATATCTTAGGAAAACAAAGATATAGCTCAGCAACTTTATCACATCTTTTTTTTTTTTTTTTTTGGTACCGGGGATCAAACTCGTGACCTTGTACTTGTGAGGCAGGTGCTTAGGCCACTGAGCTAAATCCCCACTCAGCAAACTTTAAACCTAGCCAAACTGTAGCCCAAATATAACTCATGCAAATATATATATATATATATATATACACATACATATATATAGAGAGAGAGAGAGACAGAGAGAGAGAGAGACAGAGAGACAGAGAGAGACAGAGAGAGACAGAGACAGAGAGAGATCATGCTCTGTTGCCCGGGCTGGCCTCAAACTTGCAGCAACCCTCCTGCTTCAGGCCCCTGAGTGCTAGGATTACAGCCATGCAACATCACACCCAGAGATCATGCATATATTTTAAAAAACTCAGTCCTCTCCAAGAAAATAGCGAAAGACCCAGTTTGGTAAGTAGAGACAAACAGAGGCAAAGACACCCAGAATAAGCGCCGAACACATTAATGCTTGAGACAGAAGTTTTAAAACTATTGAACTGATGGTTTCTAAACAAAGCTTAAATGTTCTAAGCCCTTATGATGTAGAACTAAAAAGCAAAGGAAGTAAGAAGTTGTTAAGTGTCCTAAGCTCCTCAGGTTTTCCAGGAAGAACTGTAAAGATTTGTTTAAGTAAGTGGCCCAGCTACTGGGCATGTGAATAAGGCTGAGTTATACAAATCGCTCCAGGTAGAGACTGCAGCCAGGGCCGGCATCCGCGCCTTTGGTGATCTCAGGCTCGGCGGCACTGACGTCACCCAGTGTGCTGGACCAAGACAAAGCGTGGACAGCAAAGCACTCGGCTGTCATAGAGAGAGATTTGTCTCATGCAAACACCCAGTGCTCTAAGGAGGAATACAGCGTGGAGCTAGTAATCAAAATAACTAACCCAAACCGGACAGAGGGCAGGAAAGAGGCGGGAGGAAGTAGGAGCAAACTGATTCAATCAGGGTTTGTGGGGGATTCAACAGATTGAATAAGAAATAGAGGGTTAAATAAGGTATGTAAAATATGAATCCTCCCCTTGTACTGGTTGGCTTATTGCTTCCATGTGTATATGTTAATTAGTCAAAAGTAATTAAACAGTGAAGGAGATTCTGTGGGGTGGAAACAGGAAGGGAGAAAGCAGGAGAGGCGAGCAGGGCCCAAGGACAGTCAGTGCAAAGCCAGGGCCGAGAGTCAGAGAAGGTGTCTAGTGTGCTGCTTTCTCTCTAGGGAGACACCCGGGAGGGGGCAGTGGACAAGCGCCTCAGGGACAGACCAGTGTGAGATGTGGAAGTACAGAACCGTCCCCAATTCCATCAGCCCCTAGGCATGGGGGTGCCAAGGGCATCTCAGCAGCAGTGGGACCCAGGCTGACCCGGGCATCTTCTGGGGCTGCAGGGGGTTGTGGGGGAGCAGCTAACCCCCCTCTACCCTGGAGAAGGGCATGGAAGCCAGAAGGGGAAGTGGGGATGGTGGTGGTGGTGGTGGAGGGTGTCTCACGATTGAGACAAGATCCGTACAAAGATGTTGTCTGGGCTGCACGAGGGGTCACACAGACACTAGGAATCTTGGGGAGACTTGGGTGGAAGGATGCCACGCACCCACAACCTGATGCCCTTGCTTACTAACTCCCAACTTCCATGGTATTATATAAACCCATAATCACCCCCAAATGGAGACGAGACCTGGGGGTCGGGTGGGGAAGCAGACAGGAAATTTTTAGAATTAACTGAATTTTCACCTGCAGTGACCACATTCGCAAGAAATGGACAAATACGCTTTTTGCCACTAGCTGAATGAGGGTTGAAGCAGGGGTTGAATGTCTTTTGTGATATATAACACTTCAGCGTGTTTGGCCTGAGGGGTAAAGTGAGAGAACCAGACAGATCCATGCTTGAGGTCCTTACTGCCCAGTGTGGTCCAAGCACCCCAGCGGCGCCATCATGGGAATTGGTCACCACTGCCAAAGCAGGTGTCAGGCCATGCTAGGTGGCAGCGGGATGGTCAGATGCTTGAGTTAAAGGTAAGAGTCCTCGCTGCAGCACAGAGCCGGGTGCCACACAGAAGTGCCTGGCAGGACAGGACAACGTGTATGAGGAGTGGCCTGGTGAAGGAGGTGACATCTGGTTTGAATCTAAGGGAACAAGAGTTCCTGAGACAGGGCAGGATGTTCCAGATGAGACAGAAGCAAGTTCAAAGCCACGAGAACAGCATGAGGCTCAGAGTGGCTGGAACAAAAGGTGGGAAATGAGAGGTGTTTTATGTTCCTCTCATGCAGCCAAGAAACAAAACCTAAGAGGAGTAGAATTTCCCGTTTCCCATGGTGTTTCAGGGCCAGCACACCTTCTGCAGTGTGTGACCGTGGTCAAACTGCTGGGCTGGCTGGGGAGAGGCAGCACTGTGAGCAGAGCCAGCTGGAGGAAGTCTCTTGGAGGACAGATGCACTTCCCGGGCCAAGAAATCTCAGGCAGAAGCCAAGGAGCGCAGGCGGGGCAGCCCAGCCAGCAGGCCAGTCCAGGGCCTCTTCCAGCTCGCCCTGGGATGCTGACTCTGCCCAGAGCTGGCCAAACCTCTGTGGTTGCAAAGCCAACTTTCAGGGCTTTGCTGCTTTGAGACCTTGAACACCCCTCCTGCTGGCCCCAATCCGGTCCGCAGCCCTGCTCCTGCACGGAGATGGACAGGCAGTGTTCTCTCCCAGCTCAGTCCTCCAGAGCCAGCCTCCCTGCTGGGCTCTGATTGAGAACAGGCCTGAGCTGTACTGCCCTTCCAGCAAGCTTAACCTCTTCCTCCCCACACCCAGGCCCAGGGAAGGCTGGGAGTTGTGTCGAAGCAGCTAAGTGACCCACAAAGAACGGACTGGCAATGCTGTTTTGAGAAATTACAGGGGTTATGGAAGACAATTTCTTTACTTCCAATTGCTTTTACTCCATCTTTTAGATGACAAGGGCACTGCTGGTTGGCTTCATACTGAAGCCTACACACTATTGATGGAGTGTTCTCCTCTTCCTCTTTCTCCTTCTCCTTTTGTGGTAGTAGAAATGGAAACCAGGATCTCACGCATGCTAGGCGAGTGCCTGACCACTGAGCCACACCCTCAGCCCTTATGTTTTGAAACAGGGTCTTGCTAAGCTGCACAGGCTGGCCTCAAACTTTGTATTCTCCCGCCTCAGTCTCCCAAATACCTAGGTTCCAAGGCGTGCACCATGGTGCCAACTTAACTACCCTATCATTAAAAGTGCTTTCACTGGGCCGGAATGTAGCTCAGTGGTAGAACTTACCTGGTACACACAGGTCAAGCCCCAGCACCAACTCCCTCAAAAGTGCATTAATTGATCTTTGAAAAAACTGCACCGGGTGATACTGAAGGCTTCAAACTGAGGAAAAGATTCTATTTGATTTGCAAATAAAACTCTGAGTGCTACTGTTTCAAGCCTGGAGTAATAAGGGGCAAGATTAAAAATGTAATTCAATTAAAGAGTTATTATGAGGAACAAAGCTTTGATCCTTTGGAATGATAAGGTTATCAGTCAGTAACTGCCACCAGATCACTATTTAACAAACATCAGAGCTTGGTGTTTTAAACGATGATCACTGGTGGGAACTCTGCTTTGTGCTGCAGGTCTGCGGTGTGGCCCTGCTGTCTCTCCTCTGTCACCATCCCTAATCACTGGGCAAGCTGGGAACTGCTCATGGTGTTATCTGAGTTGCAAGCGAGCAAGCCCCATGCAAGGGGATGGCATGGCTTTGTGAGCCCCGCTGGTGAGTACTCGGCCTACCCAGTGGGAGAAGCTGCAGAGAATTACATGGCAAAGGCCATGGCTCTAGGGAGGGTCAAGAATTTTAAAAAGCGATGCAATCTATGGCCAGAGGTTCCATCACTGACAAATACCCGAGCCGCACCAGTTTAACAGCAGAAAGGTTACTTCCGGCTCGTGGTTCCCAAGGTCTCAGTCCCTACATAGCCAGTTGGCCACTGCTTTGGGCCTCTGGGAAACACAGCATCACACAGGATCAGGCAGTGGAGCAAAACTGCTCACCTTACAGCAGCTGGAATGCAAAAGGGCAGAAGGTGGCTCTAAGGTTCAATACCCACTTCGAGAGCACAGCCTAAGTGACCGACTTCCTCCCACAAAGGAGTCCACTGCCTCCCAGCAGTGTCACAGGCCTTAACACATGGGCCAAGAGGAAGCAGTGACCACATGGCTTGGCAAGGCTGTGATTTTGTCCACTATGGAGACAGCATGATGTCCAGTGTTACAGGTGTCGCCAGGAGAGACAACAGTGGGAGACATACCACTGCCGGGGTCTCTGGCCCAGGACACTCGGCCAAAGAAGATGCAGTCTCAAAGCTGCTGAAGTTATATTAGACCAGGGCCAATGGATTCATGTTTTCTACTTATGAAGCTGCAGTACTGTGAAATTCAAGTTGGACAGGGCAGTACAGAAACAAGAATTAACAACTGTCCTCATAAATATAAGTCTTTAATGACTGTCAGCAATCAGACCCATTTTATAGAGAAGAAAACAGAGGACCAGAGTGTAATAAGTTACATGCTCTGAGCAACATAGCTGTGAATTTTAAGGCTAGTGTTTTGACACAAGGTCTCACTATGCAGTTCAGGCTGGATTTAAATGCACTGTGTAGGGCTGGGGATTTAGCTCAGTGGCCTAAGTGCCTGCCTGGCAAGCACAAGGTTATGAGTTTGATCCCTGGTACCAGGAAAAAATAAGTAAATAAATAAACTCACTGTGTAGCTCAGGGTGGCCTCAAACTCACAGCGATTCTCCTGTCTCAGCCTCCTGAGTGTTGGGATTACAGGTGGGCACTACCACACCTGTCTAGTTTTTATTTACAAAATCTCCAGTAGTTAAGACAGAGTATTAGGTGGTACAACAGAGGTCCAAATAATAAAGGTTTAAATGTGTTTATTTCTCTCCTGCCAAAGTTTGGGCTGAGGTCATCAGAAGAAGCCGTTTAGGAGTTCAGGTTCTACCCTTCATGCTTTCCTGAGCTCTGGGGTGACACCCTTGGCAGGTGTTGGACCATCACCTCTACTTTTCAGCAGTGGGGCAAAGACAAAGATGGGAGCAAACATCTGCTATTTAGGAACAAACCAGAAGAAGCTGAGTTCCCTAGCTTTGATTAGTCCCCACTGGTGAAAGCCCTGCCACACAATCCAACCACACTCAGCCACAGCAGGGCTGAGGAGCACAGCTGTGTATTTTTCCAAAACCTCATGAATAGGAATGGGAGACCAGGTCCCAGCAGACACTTGGTACTCTGGGTCCTTTGAGAAGAAGTCTTCCTGAGACTGAAACGGATGTCTACCAGCAAAGCTCAGGGTCTGATCACAGATCCTGATCACAGAAGAGTGGTTAGCTCTTACTAGAAATCTTTTCCTTTTCCCAAAAGGCTGTTGGAAAAGCAGCCATTCCAAGAGGCTCCCCTAAGGTCATTCCTCCTGCTTCACACTTCTCAGAGCTTTCCTGAGGCCACAGTAGATCACCTGCTTCCTGGTGTGAAAACACAACAAAACAAAGACATTGTGTATGTGAATAAACCCGTTTCCTCCCCACACCCTGTGGCCTGTGAGCATCTTTGTCTCTGATGGTACAGATGAAGATTTTAAGCCTCTTGGTGTCTCCAAAGGGTTTGAAGCTCCTGACTGCAATAGAAGAGGGTTTCTTGTTCTGCAGGAATGAGTCCGGTAACACTGGATCATTCAGGCAAGGGCTGCCTTAGCGGTGCCAGAACTCAGATAGTAGAATGTCTGTGATGAGCGGCTTCAGAATACACAGGAGTGTGGTAAGTGGATGCAGATGGAACCCAACGGAAGCAAGTCCATGACAAAGGTCTAAAGAATTTTATTTTCAACTCGTAAGTTGAGCTTTAGAGAAGAAAAAAAAAAAATGACCAAGCGAGCAGTGGGCGAGCCTGGAAGAGAACCAGTCAGTGTCTCCTGTGAACGTGGGCTGAGAATCAAACATCCCATCCCTGCCACCACCACCCCTTTTAGTAACTGGGGGCCAGCAGTCTGAGCATCTCTTGGGAGGATGACCATATGCAATATGGCAAATATGGGGATTTCCTTCTGTCTTCTCTTTGAAGGCAAATATTGTTTTCACTGTTTTGCTTTATTGATTGTTTTGCTGTATTCAATATTGTTTTGATAGGTTTTATAATGTTCTGTATTTGGTTTGATTTTGGTATGCCTGATTGAATGGACAACTATGTGACGATAATGAGATATACTATGGTACCTATTACTGTTATCTCGGTAACCTGCTGTGACGTTCTGTACCAATTTCACTGCATTGTCTTGACTGGCTTTGTTCTGTCTTGTTCTGTTGTATTTTACTACCTTCAAAAAAAAAAAAATGACCAACCAAAATTCACTGTAAACTCACTGTAAGTACCAATGCTGAACAGAGGCTTCCCACTCCAGTAAAACTGACCGGAGAACCACCAGGTACGTAGACCAAAAGAAGGATCTACTTTAAGATCCTTCTCTCCAAAACCAATTTACATGAAATGGAAGAAAACTTTTAAATGAAATCGCTAAAGAAGTTTTTTTGTTTGGTTTGGGTTTTTGTTTTTGCTTTTTAATTTGCAGCAGGACTTGAGGGATCAGTGCACGTATGAAAAGATCTCACTGTGGAAAACTGCTTCATTTAAAACACAGCTGGAGACTGATCTGAAACTGTATGGCCCCTGACAAAGCGCTGGGTCGTGGCACTGAGTGTGAGCAGCTGTGACATCAGGAAGGAGCACCCCAGGTTCTCAGTGGCTTCCCAGTGGAAGGGCAGAGCTGCTGTTAAAGCTGTGTTCCTCCCGTCCCATGGATGCAAACTCGATCCAGGAGGTGCAGAGCAGAGGGACACAGTAACGGGGGGTGCCTTCCACATCTCCTGTGGGAAAGCACTGTTCAACCAGTTGCAAGGAAGAGAGCAAGGCAGAGACATACAGGGGCAGGTAGAAGAGATAATTATCAGCCAGGGAGGAAAGGGGACCTCACTGAACACTATCTCAAATATTTACAGGAGGACTGGAAATATGAAACCTGGATAGATGTTTGATTGCATGATGGATATACTGTTAGTTTTTTTTTTGTACCTGAAATCAAACTCACAACCTTGTGCTTGCTAGGCAGGCCCTGCACCACTGAGCTATATTCCTGGCCCAAACACTTAATTTTTGAAGGTATACTCACTGAATTTTTTTTTTTTTTTTTGATACAGGGTCTTGCTATGTAGCTCAGGCTGACCTTGAACTCATGGCAATACTACCTTGGCCTCCTGAGGGCTGAGATTATGCGCATGCACCACCACAGCCAGCTCTGTATTTGATCTTTAAGGACTGCCTTTCAGTTATATCCACTGAAATATTTATGGATGAAGTTGTGTGTCTGCAAATTTATCAAAGCACTATGGAAGGGAAAGATAGGGGTGTGTGTGAAATAAGACTGGCAGCGAGTCACAGCTGTTCAGCTGGGTGATGGACACATACAGTTTTGTTTCCTTCTTCTTTTTGGTGGTGCTGGGGATCCGAGCCAGGCCAGTCTTCTACCCCAGAGCTACACTGCCAGCCCTGCAAGGGGGCTTATTACACTACTCTCTCCCCTTTTGTGTAAGTTTGAAAATGGTAAAAATACAATATTTTGAAACTACACCAAAGAGACCACAAGATGTGGAACTCTGCAAAGCCCAGTTGTTTATAGTTGCTCAGGAAATTCTCCCAAACATTTTGAGGAAATAGAGATTTAAAAAAAAAAAAAAAAAAAAGAGCGAACCGATGTGTAACAGACACCCAAGAGATGCAGGCTGTTTATTTGCAGTGCTGGGGACTGAAGCCTGGGCATCACACGTGCTAGGCAGGCGCCCCCCACTGGGAGACTTGCTCAGTTCACTGCCCAGTCCGAACTTCAGAGGGAAGCATGACCAGAAACCCAAAGGAAAAGCCACACACTTCGTAACATTCCCGGGGAGGGTGGAGAAGGGGATGAAGGAATTCCCATGTGTCATGTACCAACTCCCCGGGTGCGGAATGTGATCATTATGTACTGAAGACACGAAGTGATAATAACAGAAAGAACATTCCCAACATTCCCACTGCCGGGCTCACCTCTGACCAGTGAACCAGCTGGTAACACTTTCCACACTCAGGTGCTCTGGGCTTTGGACCTTATCATGTGGTTAGGGAACACGTGTAGTGCAAGACCTGGTTTGGAAATGTTTTGAGGCTTCAACACCTGCAATAAAGCCAGTGTTAGAAACCCCCAAGTGCTGGCAAGGTGAGCACTCTCCACACACCCGGGTGAAGTCCCACCACAATGTCCGCTCATGCGGAAGCCGGCTTGGCCCGCCTCCGAGTGCCCAGGCAGCGTTGGGCTCTCCTGATTGTTGATCCCGAGATGCATCTGGCTGCACTGCATGGATTTTGAGACCACCCCGTTCCATGTTTAAAAGTTGCTCCTCCTTCTATCACTCCACTGTGATCTTTGCTACTGCCACATTTTCTCTATCTGAGGTAATGTAAGAGGCGGTCAGTACCTGTGTGATTTTCTGTGTGCGATGCCGGAAACAGAACCCAGACCCTTGTGTGAGCTAAGTGACCCACCACATGGCCACACCCACAGCCCTGCCTCCTTCTTGGACTCCCCATTTCCAAAGACTTTATATAATAAGCCAGGGCTTGTGTAAATGGTGATTCTCAATGAATCTGTGAACAATCAGCTAGATTTTGCTTTTCCTAAAGTACCACAGCCCATGACTTCTATGAAGTATTTTAAAAATAAGATTCTGGAATCAAAGACATACAAAACACAAGCTCAGATATTTTAGTATTAGATTCAAAACACAAACGACTGTCAGACACTCAGTATCTGCAGATCTCTTGCTGCAGCCCCAAGACTCCCATCACCAGCATCAGGGCTCAGACACGCTAGCAGGGTTCTGGTGTTGTCTACTCTGCCCTCCACTCCACCAGCAGCATATTCACTGTAAATATTGGCACGTCTGGCTGTTTCTAGCTACACATGCCTCTTCTTTGCTCTGTTATGTATGACAGAGTTGGAATTTGAGGTAATTGTTGGGTATATTCCTTTTTCTCCTCTCGGTCCCCACTTGAATTGAGTGCAGGCCCTTCATCTTGAGCTACATCCCTTGCCCTTTTTAGTTTTTAAGACAGGGTCTCACAGAGTTGCTCAAGTGGGACTCAAACTAGCATCTTCCTGCCTCAGCCTCCTGAGTGTTGTGATTACAGGCATGTGCCACACAAGAAGTCTCCCAAGCTCATCACTCACCTGGACCTCAGCTACCTCCAGCAGCACATCCAAGGTGGCTTCTCTTCATGTACAAGTATTTAAATGTGTTTATACATAAAATTCTACACTCCCTTCAGCCCTTAAAAAGTGCAGCTCTACGAAAGAGCTGCCGGGGAATCCGATACCCCCTGGACCCCCAGCTCCCTGGACTTGGGGTCTGCTCATTGCTTTCTGGAAGCAGTGATTCCTTCTTGGTGAGGGACAAAGCTGACTCAGGAGGCCCAGGGTAGTCAGGATACTGCAGACATGCGACAGCCCCAAAGGGACGTCAACCTGAGTTCTCTTTCCATTATCATTAAAAATGCCTTACGGATATTTTTGCACATGTGGAACTTATAGCCAGACCACCCCAAAGGTGCTCTGAGTCAGGTTGCTGGGACCAACAGTCAGGACCATAAAATGCCAAGCAACAAGGGATGGAGATGGAAGGGGAGGTTCTAGGTTTGCTAGGGACTGACCCAGGGCTGGGGGTGCAGGTGAGTGGCTGAGCACTTACCCAGCATATGTGAGGCCCTGGATTCAATCCCCTGACCACAAAGACAAAAAAACCTAGCCCCTACCCCCTTCTATCGCACCTGGCAGCCACACACTGACTTAATGGGGCCGTGTCACTCAGAAGCTGCCCTGATCCCTTTCTGCCACCCAGGCTTCGCCTGGAGGTGTTTTTGCTGTAATGCTGGACTCCTGATGTCACCAACACCCCAATCTAGCAGGAGGGCACCCCCTCGGCCCCAGAGCACTGCCACTCAGTCTCTGGCACCTGACAGGGAAACTTCTGTCAGTCAAGTTCCTTCTCCTAAGTAATGACCTCTATTAAATCACGATTTTCTTAAAGACCAGCCAAAGGAAGAGACGTGAACAACGAAACGGCGTCCAGGAGAGCTTTTATTTGTGTGGAACAGTTTTAAAAATACAGAATAAAATAGCTTTATCTCTACTATTATTCACAACATCTGGTCCAAATATTACGTATTTTTAAAATACTTAAACGCTTAATGAAGCCATGTTAGAAAAAACAATATGAAAATTCTTTTTAAAAACTCCATAAAAGAATTACACATCTCAAAAAACAACCCCACCCCAAATACCTTCAGTATGCAAAATAAAAAACAAACAAACAAAACCCCAGAAAAGTATACAGGCAAAGTCAGTCACAAATGCAAGGAAAATAGAGGCATCTCCACTGCTTTAAGAACAGTCAGAAATTTATTAACAAGTCAGACAAAGGTTGACAAGAGCGAACAGAAAGGGCATGTGTGGGGACGGTGAGTTGGTGGCGACACCAGGAAGGTGTCCTGTGTGCCAGGGACCCACACAGCAACTCTACGGATGCGGGATGTCGGTGCGACGGGGAGGCACAGTCGACAACACCCTGCAGGATGGGAATGTTCGTGAGGCTGCTGAGAAGGGGTCCCTGGTGCCAAGGAGCTTTGGGGCCACAGGTGGAAACAGATCTGCCTGCTGGCCAATGCAGGTGGGCCTTCTCGTGGTCTGCGGGTTCCGGGTGCAGGAGGAGTGGAGGGTGTGAGATGTCCTATCCTCTGTGTCCAAATCTTAAGGGACAGAGGACCACACACGGCCCATGAACCCCAGCCATGGCCAGTTCTCCTGGAACCAGGGCTCCATGAGCACTCAGGTGCAGGAGCCGCATGCTCACCCAGCGTGCAATGGGCCAGGCTGGTGGCTGGCAGCTGGCAGCAGCTGAGGGCTGGGCAAGCAGGCCTGCGGCAAACTGTGCCAGGCCTGGTGTCTACAGCCGGGTCCATCAGGGTGCAGCCTCTCCTCTTGCCAGCTCCTTACCTCCTGTGTGCCCAGCTGGGCCACTCCTGCGGCACAGGTATTACTGAAAATTAGACTTAGCTCTGAATCCAGTATCTCAGCAGGGACATGAATGAAAGGCATGACAGCTTAGCTCATGGTCACAGAATATACGCATGGTAAATAAAGTATACACACATACTAGAGATTCATCAATGGAGAAATTCTATCAGCACATGACATTGTCATGAAAATTATATCATTCCCTCCCTGGAAAACTGTGACTTATCCTGGGCAGAAATGTTATTTTACTATATGGAAAATACTGCAATATTCATGCATAAATCAAGTTGTCATTGTGACTCAGTATTCTACAGTATAGAGCAAATCCTGTGTGTGAATTTGTTACCATGAAAATGAGAAGCCATCGGGGGCCCTGTCTGCTTTGCTCTGGCTAGCCCAGGAAAGCCATTTCTCCTGCCTTACTCAGTCCAAATAAACTGAAGGTTCATGCTAGAAACCCTCACAGATTGTGAAACACACAGGTCACATTATTCTGAGCCTGCAGTGGGTCCCCAGGCATGAAGCTGGCAGCCACTCCTGCAGACTTTCTAGGCTTTCAGCTCTGTGGGGCCCCCATGACTGCTTTCTTCCTGCAACCAGGCAGGTGAAGGTGGTGGGCACTGAAAGTTGGACACAGAACGCCCTGTCCAGAATGTTATGATATCCTACTGGGCAAACAGCACACAGGCCAGTGCCAGGCCCAAGAGGCATGGGCCACCTGCCTGCCCCACATCTCCCTGCAGGTGCATGCTGCAGCTCCAACACTGGATACATGTTCTTTTGCGTCCAGTTACGGACTTTCCGTCTGAAGCACCTGTGCCAGCAGGACGACTTCCTCAAATGGCCCGTGTGTGCCTATAATAACTCAAGCCTATGCAGGAAGTGCCGCACCCACTGGGGGCATCCCATCAAGCTGCTCCTTCTCTCCCACCTCCATCTCTTTCCCCTCCCAGAGCATCCAAAGCTGGCCCCAATGACAGGAGAAGGGCGGACACCTGTCTCTACTGACAGGCGGGTGCAGGCTTTCCTGGTGAATACTTGGCTGGAAATCCCTTGTCTACTGGAGTTGAGAGGCCTCATACTAAAACTGGTATGTAGAGAGGTCCACAGGGAGAGGGAGTCGCCAGGGAGAGGGGCCCCCAGGGAGAGGGCTTACAGACAGCTGAGGCTGCACTCTGGGGGCCTCGCTGGGAGGGAAGGTGGCTTGTCAAGTTGAGCTGAAGGAACTTGGGCCTCATGCTTTTATTTGTACGCTCACTCCTGCTCACTTTTAAGAGCTGGAATTCTTCAAATGTTTGGGATATTGGATTTTTCCCGTTTTTCAGAACAGAGAGATTCGAGATGCTAAGCAAACTTTAAAGTAAAGGAGCAGAGAACAGAACGCAGGAGAGTGGTCAGTATCCAGCTGGGCACCAGGAACCAGTGTGCCCCTAAGGTCACTCCCCACTGTATACACATCTTGGACACACACACAAAAAAAATGAAACACAATTTAGAATCTAAGATCTTCATGTAGTCTGCAGAAAGATTTTGGCAAAACAACGCAGTGGCTCTGAAGGCTCTTGAAGCCTGAAACTGCTAGGAGTCAAGGAGCCGCAGTGGCACAGTCACCGACCCGGTAAAGAGAGAGAGCCAAGGTGGTGTGGACACGAGGCCGCAAGAGCTGGCCCTGCGAAGGGCCAGGTGCCCAAGGCTGTCCAAAGCTCGGGCAGGTCAGTGACCTTAGAAAAGGCCCAGCCCATACAGCATGGCCACTGCTTCATGTCTCAGGCTTTTCCTTTGGCTGAAAAACTTCAAATTCAACAGAAGCCACTTTGTCAAAAATAATTTAGTGTCATAAATTAGAGCTCCTCATAGAGGGGGTTGCTAGCTGCTTTCTTACCAACCTTCTCTAAACGGCTCACGCAAACATGGCTAGGGGACTCACCTTCCCTTCTGTCAAATCAAGGTTCAGTGGACACGCAACATGACAATGCCCAGAAAGCATCCCTAAGCCAGGGTGGCTGGAAATGACGGTGGCAGAGGACCTGGAGGAAGGACTGTCGGGGTGGGCCGCTCCACGCATGCTGTCTGCTGACCTACTCAGCCTCCCTGCTTCACAAAACAAACTCATGTGTAACTCGACCCAGGGCTTCTGGGCTCTGGTCCAGTAGTCAGTTCTGATAAATAGATTAGGATTACAGTATTTACACTTTCATGGCATCAGGCAATATAAAACACAACCACAGCAATGGTTACTGGCCTTCGACAGCTGTTCCAGCAAGCTTCCCTGGTGGTGCCCACAGCTTTACAGACGCTGGTACTTTTCTTATTGGGGGTGGAGGACAAGGACTAACAGGGACGTGAGGGAAGAAGGTCACATGGGAAAACACTGATTTGGAAAATCTGCTATAGTCGGTAACATTAAATAGGAATAAAATCTTATAATTATAGACACGCACAACAGTCACATCCACATGACAGCAGAGCTAGGACTCATAGCTTATCTGGCCGGTGGCACTCGGTACCCATCACACCAGCCAGGAGCGATAAATGCCCAATAAGGTGTCTTGGTCACTCAAGGGTCAGGGTGAAATGTGCTGGCTTGGTGGGGTCAGGTGGCAGGGGAGGAACTGTCAAGAATCCTTGACTACTTTGGGGTTCTCACCCTTTCCTTTCAACCCCCTGAACTTCATACCTGTACAGACCTCTGGGTGTCCTACTGGGGCCAGGGCAGTAGGCCACTCCTCTCACGCTGGTCAACAGCCTTCCGTGGATGATCAGGACAACAGAGGCCGCTGTGATAATGCGGCTCAGGTCACGTGAAAAGAAAATGGGCCCAGGTGCTTCTGAGATAGAAAGCCCCTGGACCCCGGAGGTGGCTGGTGGGAAAGCTACACTGGGCAGCGGGAGAGGACTGAACAGAAGGGACTCGCTGATGATGCCCAACACCCACTCGCAAGGGAGTGCTGCTGCTTCAAGTTCAGTGACCATGGCCAGCAATGGACATTCTCAAAGGACAGGTCAAGGGCTTAAATAAAGGAGCCAGGTGAGACACCGTATTGGACACAATTACCACCCACAACAACAGAAAAGCACTGTGCAGCAACCCGTCTTTGCTCTGGGGCGCAGGATGTAGATGCAGATATACAAACATATATGTGACTTCTTGTTACTCGGCAAGGAACAACAGGTACACACCTCACTGCGGCCAGGCCACAGGGCACAGCTAAGGCTATACAGTGGCCTGCGAGTCCTCATCTGAACTCCGGCCGCTTTCGCTCTTCCCGAAGCCTTTCCATGTGTAGCCTGCGAAGGTTGGGCTGATGGGCAGGTAGCTGAAGCATCTGTACTTTTTAATAACGTTCATGCCGAATGGCAAGTTGTAGGATTCCATGCCATCAAGTGACTTGTTCCCTTTGCTCACGCCTTTCTTCCACTTCCTGATCCCTCTTTCCTCTGGGGTACCTGACACACACGCATTCACACACACACACAAACAAAACACAATGAAACAAAACAAAGGAATACTTACTTTAACAATTCTATCAGGAACAACACTGCTGTTCCCAAGCTCAGCCCCAGCTGCTTGACAGCCAACCACACCCGAGAAGCCGGGGTCTAGGGTCTGGAGATATCCACCCGGAAGTCCAGGAAACGCTCAGCCTTTCTTGTTCCATGTCCATGTGGCCTCCTGAGGGCTTTCTTTCTCCCTGTCCTTCCCCATCACCCACATAGGCATCACTGCTTTCCAGGTCACTGTGTCAGTCTCTTTAACTCTGGCTTCCCTCTCACCACCCCCTCCTAAACCTGCTGGCAATCACTGTGCTAAAATGCAAATCTGAGTTGCAAAACAGGCCTAGACTTTCTGTTATACCACAAAGCCTCCCTCAGGCAGCTACTGCATTCCAGCCCCTGCTTTGCTCCCTTTTAGATAGTGTGAGTACGTATGTGAGTATGTGTGTGTGAGTATGTGTGTGTGTGAGTATGTGTGTGTGTGAGTACGTGTGTGTGTGAGAGTACGTGTGTGTGTGTGTGTGTGTGTGTGTGTGAGAGTACGTGTGTGTGTGTGTGTGTGTGTGTGTGTGTGTGTGTATGTGTGTGTAGGGGCACTGGCTTGTTTCTAAACTTGAAGGTTTATTTTTAACTTACGACAACCTACTCCAAAAAGCTCAACCAAGACTGCCAGGGCAGTAGCAGTCACTGCAGCCCCTTTGCACAGGGCTGGCTCCGGGCGGCTGGGAAGGCTCCAAGCTGGGTCACATGCTTGCCTAGGCCACCACCCAGGGCTCGGCATGGAATCACCTGCTGGGGTTCAGGGTGCTGCACGGGCAGCCTCCAAATGCCTTGCCTTGGTCCTGGCCTCGCTGATTGCAGCCACTGTCCTCTAGCTGCAGTTGGCTGCAGGTCACCTTAGGAACGATCCATCTAAAGGACAGTCCCAGGGAGAAGTGCCAGAGACTATTACCAGCAGCTCGGAAACATGGCCAGCCCAAGGGCCACACTGCAGGCTCTGAGGCATGGTGCTGCCATCACACCACACAGGGTCTCCTGCTAGCTCTTTATGTACTTTGAGGGGGCGGTACTGAGCACTGAACCCACAACCTTGCAATTCCAAGCACTGCTATCTCTGAAGGCCACTCACAGGCACCCAAACTGAAGCTGCTTATTAACAAAATCGAATCATAAGTGGAATATGGTCTCAACCACTTTAGTAGAAGAGCTTTAAAACCAATGATGGCTTTAAATTCTTTACTCTTTCCCCCTCCTTCTCTTCCCCAGCTTCTCCCTCCCTTTCTAAGATGGGGGGGTTCCCTCACCATGCTGCCTAGGCTGAACTCCCAGACTTCAGAGATCCTTTTGCCTCAGCCTCCCAAACAGCTGGGACTAAAGGCAAGTACAACCAGGCCTAGCTTTTGCTTCTCATTTTTCTGTTCACTTAGAAAAACCAATGCACATGTGTAGTACCATGTTTGATACACACCACATACCTGGGATGGTGTTGTCCAAAATAAAAGCCACACAGCCTCCTACAAACATAGCAGTGGTGAGAAGAACATTTAAGACTTGATCGATTCCCGTTATGCCTGGAAACAGAGCAGAGACCATGAGCACCACTGCCGCAGCCCTGCCAGTCAATGTGAACTGTGGGCACAGATGAATTCCTGCCAGCAAGGTTTAAAACCACACTGAATACTTTCAGCAACCACCCAAAGCATCCGAACAATGATCAGGTGAATCTAATAAAGTGACATTTGTTCTTCAATGAACTGAATAGCCATTTGGGTGCTGTCTGCAGATGGAAATACTTTCAAACAAAGTAGGGCTGTTACAAGGTTGAAAAAAATTACACACTGACTCAGACAAAAATATCTGTGTGTCTGTAAACAAACAAGTGTGTTCAGCATCGTAAGTTCCTCATCAGAGCATGGCTGCTCTCAACCAAGAGCAACTGACTTACGACAATGTCCTCCCTTGAGTGTCACAGATTAAAATGTAAAAGCAGCAAGAACCTCCTCGTGCCTAGAAGCGTGAGTGCTTTCTAAAGGCAAAATAAGTGCTTGCTGTGTGTACAAAGCTCTGGGCTCAAGCTCCAGCACCAAAAAAAGAAGAAAAGCTGCCTGGTGTCCCTGGTGCAGTTACCTATTTATTTAGCGGCACTGGGTGTGTGCCACCATGCCTGGCTAGCTATTTATTTCTCAAAATAATCCTGTTCATTCTTTCTGACAACAGGGTATGGGCATAACAAGTAGGAGTGAAGAAGGTTGTTCTGGAGTTGAAAATAGCTATGATGGAGTAAAAAACACGCATTTCGGCTGTGTGTGGTACTGCATGCCTATAATCCCAGCACTCTGGGAGGGTAATGCAGGAGTATCACAGTTCAACTGCAGCCCGGGCAACTTAGCAAGGGCTTGTCTCAAAAAATTTTTACAAAGGGCTAGGATGTAGCCCAGTGCGAAGGTCCTGGATTTAATCCCAGTGCTGGGGTTGGGTGGGGGATAAAGAGCAAGAAAATGAAAAATATGTATTTCTGAGTGTATCAAGTTTTAGGAAATCACATATCTTAGCCAGGCCTGTAACCCCAGCAATTGGGAGGCTGTGGCAAGAGCACTGCCACAAGTTTCAGGGCTGTCCTGGTCTCCATAGTGAGTTCAAGGACAGTCTGGAAAATATAGCAAGATCCTGTTTCAAAAAACACAAACAAAAGCAAAACATGCAAAACCTCACAAGACATTATATTTCTTTTTTTTTGGGAGTGGGTACCAGGGATCAAACTTGTGACTCACACTTGCAAGGCAGGTGCTTGTGCTGCTGAACTAAGCCCTGGTCCCAACAGTACACATCTTTATAGGCATAGTCTGAGAAAGGGGTCTCATAGAGAAGTGGTCTCCCGGGAGAGGACCACTATAGAGAGACTGCGGCTCCCACATCGGTAGTGCCCTGGCTGATGTGAGAGGTGAGGACTTCCCAGCAGACCGCCGCGGAGCACAACTTTAAGAGACACAGTGAAGGCTCAGGGCTATGAGACTCTGTGGAGCCCCAGTGCCTCTTTTCCCTACCTGTAACCAGTGGGTTCTGTCTGAGGTAACTTGGAAGGACGAGCCCGAAGAAGATGGAAAATCCAAGCACAAAAAGGTTCCGGGAGGAGTTCAAGTCGATGAACTGCAGGTTGGACAGGCCGACAGCAGTGATCATCCCTGCAGGAGAAAACAGCAGGCTCGGCCCCACTGAGCTCCTCGAGGCAAACGACAGGGCCAGCTCACAGATGTAGACACCCAGGCGCTCAGCTCTGAACAGGCTGGTGTGGGGGCAGACTGTGCACAGGACGTCTGCTCCAAGCCCACAGAGCATTGTGCTGTCCCCATGACAGCAACATAGGACACAGGACATGGGGTGAGCCTTTCTCTGTGCAGCTCTGATTTAACTGGGAACTCGCCCAACTATCTGACACGCATCACCAATTACTGTAACTAAACGGCTTGGCCATCAAATCCAGCATCCCTCGGTAAAGACGGTCAGTTCTAATGGCCTATTTACAGGGGAAGGTATTTGAAATAATCCAATTAGAAATCCCACTGAGACTAGATTTCAGCTCAGTTTTCGTCCTGCTGGATTTCCTTTAACATCAATTCGATGGAGAAAATAATGTAGGTCTTTATTTTTTGAAGAGTTAACTTGGTTTTAAAACAGAAATTTACAGGTAGCTTCAGTTTTACTGAAGGGAGCTGGCAGAGACCCCAGGAGCCCGCTAAGCATTAGCAGGTGAGGAAAGAAGCCCAAGGGGAAAGGAGCCAGGACCTTACCGAAGAGCGTGCAGAAGAGCGCTCCAAGCACTGGGTCTGGCAGGGACGCAAAGAGGGCGCTGAACTTGCCGATCATGCCTAGCCCCAGCATGAGTGCTGCACCGTACTGGATCACACGGCGGCTGCCCACCTGTGGACACATGGGGGGAGCCCCCTCAGACGCTGTCCACCAGTAGTGCTCACCACCAGCCTGGCCTCCCAGGCCAACGTGACCGTCCTCAGGCAGAACCTAGATCAGTCCCTCGACCTTCAGGAACGGGATGCTCTCAGCACACGATGACTGACTCCTCCCCATGGCTCGCTCGTCCTGACTGTGGGTAGGTGACCCCAGTGTCAGGGAGTAGCCTCTGCCTCCCAAGCCCTCAGTGGAGACAAGTGAGCACCATCCCTACTTCTCTGCTGGGCCCATTCCTCGCTGACAGCCCCAACTCCACCATCCCCACACCCTTGCCCAGTCAGACAACCCCAACCCCGTCCCAGAACCCTGACTCTTCACACACAGTGTCCTGCCCACAAGAGGTGCTGTGGCCTAGGGCCCAGAGGGCAGAACTAGCCCGCCCCAACGTGGAGGAGCTGTCTCCTCCCTACTGTGCATACTGTGCTGCTTAACAGAGTGACAGGCACAATGCACTTGACGGGTCTGACTGTGCCTGGCCAGCATGGCCCTTCCTGTCCACTGTGCCGAACACCATCACAGTAACTCTTCTAACACCCTGCTTTGGGTGGGGGTTCAGATCTTGGTTTAAACCTCCGGTGCTTAGGAAGTCAAGCCTCCATCTTCCGGTCTTCCCAACAAAGCTACACCTGCCAACACGTTCCTTCAGCCAGCTCTGGGTCCCAGGCATGGTAGGGCTTACTGCTATTAGACCTGATCTCTGCCTTCTAGAAGGTTTCATCTCCCCTGCTGTCACCCAGAGGAGGAACTGACCTGAATCGAGGACCTGGCACTGTTGGCGTCTATGCTTTGGTGTCTCCTATGAACTAAACCCTGAGGATATAAGCCAGGCACAGAAGGTTCCAGAAATGTTGGAGGGGGGTGGTGGGGATGGTGTTGGGGTTTTACTTACAGTGAGAAGATGGCTATTTAAACAAATTAAAATGAGACAAAATTTAAAATTAGTTCCATCTTCACTGGTGGCCCAGTATTCTTGGTTCCCTGCCGCACAGTTCTGGACAGTGCTGCTCTCCAGGACCCACAAGCTTCTCTAAGGAGCCAGCAAGGGAAGCATCCGAAACCAGCTGCACCATGTGGATGAAGCAATGCCTGTCTAGCTTAGCTGGCTCCATGCTAGGTGGGCAAGCAGTGGGGAAGATCATACCAACAGACGAGCTGAGCAAAACACCTTTCACCTATGGATGGATCAGTTTTCAGCAAACATTATGAGGAGCTACCATGTGACCAGCATGTGTTAGACTTGGGGACAGGCAGGTACAAGGATGAGTAAGTCCCAACCCTGAGGTCAAATAACTGTGCCACTCCACTGAGTGGGAGCTCGGCTGCATGGAGGAGAGAACCTGAGCTGGAAAGGGTTACTGCAGTGAGGGACAAGTTGGGGAGGAAGTGCCGCCAGCAGAGAGCGCAGCTGCATGCCAGGCTGGGCAGCCTGGCCAGGAAGGAGGTGGGAGGACCAGGCTGGCCCCAGGGACACCTGCAATGCTAGAGCTTAGATGAAAACAGGTCTGCCTTTGCCAAACAGAGCAGCAACTAAGTCACTCAGTGACACCACCTGACTGCATAGCTCACTTTTTGTTGAACAGCAGTGGCCTGGCCCTCCAAGTGGTCATGTTTGCCTTCTGTGTCTCTGTGCATTGTCCCACCCTGGCAGCCTAGTCTGCAGCTCCTCTTGACACCCCCCACCCCGAACTGTGGTGCCTCTGGGTCTAGGACCATCAGAGAGCTGACCTTTGCTGCTGATTTCACCAGTGTGGAAGGCAGGAAAGAGAGAGAGATGACCTCCCTGGACACCACCAGCGACACTGCAGGGAGACAGCGTTTACTCTCCCTTAAATTAAGCCAATGGCCCAGTAGCTCCAACAGCAATGCCACAGCTCCCTGTGTACCTGCTGCACCCAGAGGCTGAGCACCTTACGGGAAGCAATTGGCTATGATACTTGCAAGGCACCTTTCACAGACTATGTATGTCCTGGGGACCAGACAGGCAACATAACTTGTATAGTGCTGCATACAGCTGGAACCCAAAGCCACTCCTCTCCTACTATGCTGTGCTGCCCTCTCTGGAATCCACTCAGCAGAGGAGTCAGGGAAGGTGACCTTCCCTGGACTGGAAACGTGCAGAATGCAACAGCTGGACCCAGAGTGAGGCAGATCCTATGCCATCACAGACTGCCCTCCTTTAAAATGTCCTGGGAGTCTGGTTCAATGGCTCTGAACAGCGCCAGCCAGCAGAACTCTCTTCAATAGTGGAAAGTCCTTCCCTTCTGGTCCACTGGCAGCTGCTGAGCTACATGGACCCCGACCCTGGAAGTGGGGCCAGTCTCCCTGGGAAGTGAGTTTCTAACTTGCTCAAACTTAACAGTTTCCTGTGGGTACTGACTACCATACTCTGCAGCACAGCTCTCCAGCTGAGGACTTCAGAGCAAGCTCTACTCAGAGAAGCGGCTTGTCAAGTCTCTCAGCTGGACAAGGGGTATAGCATGGTGCAGAGCTCCACCTCCTCCTGGATAGGGTCTCCCCACAGCCCACAGGGCTTGGGTCACACAGACATCTCTGTGCCCAGCCCCACACACCATTCCACACATGGCCTAGACCCTTTCTCTTGTGGATCAAGTCTTGTGATTAGAGTGAAGCAAACCTGATTCCAGGGCTGACACTCTGCCCTGCATTGGAAGCCACTGTGCCTGGGGAAGCAGCAACGACGGCTGGGTCCAAAGGGATTTGAGACAACATCAAGTAGCTCATTGAAAAGTGCTGGTACGCTAGGTGCAGTGGCGCACAGCTGTGATCCCAGCACACAGGAGGCCAAGGCAGGAGGATCACTGAGAGCTTGAGGCCAGTCTCAGCTATATAGTGAGTTCAAGGCCAGACAAATGCTTAGTGAAACCTTGTCTCTTAAACAAACAAACAAAAAATGCTGTCATGTTATCTTTTCAGAATAGACTGGAGTCATTCAAATTTTCATGAAGATTATTCCCCTCAAACTACTTCAGTCATAAGGTAGAAGATTTTGCTTACTCCCTCAGTGACCCTGGTAAGTTATGCCACATTTTAAAACGGTACAGAAAGGAGCTGGCTTATTAAGTAACTTTTCTGTGAGTCCCCCATATGTCTGCAATTTTATGACTATCTTATCTTGGCACCCCCTTGTATGCTTATGGGGTCAGGGTAGCCAACTGGTTTAGGAATGGCTCGCACTTTTTAGGACAGGCAGCAACAGGACCAGAGGGATGGTGCTGGAGAAAGTGGCCACCAGGTGGCCCTCCCTCCCTCCTGTGCCACACACAGGGAGCAGTAGGCAGCAGATGGGGCCACTTGCCTATGTGACACTGAGCCCTGGGCCGGCCTGGTAACTGCAAGGAGCCTGATGCGTCAGGCACACTGCCTGAAACACTGCTGCTACCTCTCACACGGATTTGTAATTTAACACAACCAATCTTAGTGTTTGGTTACTTTTTATCTGATTATAGAATCTTGCATGGAGCTGGGGGAAGGTTTCTTTCAAAATCCACTCCCATTCCCACCTAATCTCAAGAAGTCTAACAGGTCTGGGAGGCTTGCAGGCTCAGCACCCTACCACTGTCCTCAAGGGAGGGGACCTGTGACTCACATGGGCAATCAAAGGCGGGCAACCAGTTCTGAGTCTGTTTGCACTGCTTTCAGTGGCCATGGGTCAAGCCGTGTCCCTCAACATCCTGCAGACTGAGTGTTCTCCAGCCCAAGGCAACTGGGGTGTAATTACAGGCTGGTAATGAAGTAGGAAGGTGTGGGAACAGACCCCTTCCAGGTTTACAAATCTGTGTCTGGGAAGGGTAGGGTGGGAAGGGGCAATCAGGGAGGATGCTGACCAGGCCCTGCTCCACCTGCTGCCTCACTGAGCCTCCACGTCAGATTGCACTGGAAGGGGGACTCTGCCTTGGAGGCTGGAAAACTGCATCGTCCCTTTAATAGGAGACGGATTTTTTTTCTGTCATCCTCTCTCATCCGGAACTTCCAACACCTCCCAATGCCTCCTGCTTCTACACCTGGTCTGTTTCACCACAGTAGTTAAAGTGACCCTTATACATTAGATCAAGCTGCGCCCTGCAGCACCCACTTCCATGCAGTCTGCGGCTATCAACAGCACCCGTGTGACCTGCTGTGGGCCACCACTTGGACTTGCCGTTCCTACTTTTGGGCCCTTCTGCCCCACTGGCCTAGCTGGCTAGCTGACTTCCACACCCAGGTCAGCAGTCTTAATGGCCACATCCCTGCCCAAATGTTTTTCAGCTGTTACCTGCAGCTCCTTTACTCTACCGTTCCAATGAGGCCTGGCCTGAACACCCCCACTTAACCCTGAGTCACCCTCCCCTGCCCTCCCACCCCGTGTTTCTGTCATCCTCACCTCTGGCTGACACTGCCATTCACTGACCTGCTATGCTGTCGCCTGCTTTTCCTGCTGGAATGAAAACTCCTACTTCTCACTGATGTACCCCAATGACCTCACACTGAGCCTGGCACAGGTGGGCACTCAATAACATCTGCAGCTGCGTAAGGGAAAGACGGCACCTGGGCGCCACTCCCCGCAGACTGGCCAAGGGGGAAAAAGCTTCTGAAGAAATCCCGAAATCTCACTGAAGGGAAAAAGGAGCAGGGAGGTCAGACTGGTCAGTGAGTGGATATATGTATAGCAGCCTGACCATGTTAATTAGAAAAATATCTGTACCTTCGTAATTCCCAAAACGCCAATGTTGGGACTGGATGAAGTAGAGCCATTCCCGGTACCAAATATGCCATCGAGAACACAGGAGAGACCCTCCACGAAAATCCCCCTAAAAGTAAAGGCGTGGGGGAAAGAGAAACATTCACTCAGTGGAGAACACTGACATGGGCTCACGATGTCTCAAGCCACAAGTGTGGGCCACCGGCTGCGGCCTGAGCCCAGCGGTGTCCTGCATGCTCATCGATTTCAAGAAGCCCCTCCCCAAATCCCACAGCAGACCAAGTGCCCTGAAATGACTCCAAATGAAAACAAAGGGCTCTGGTACACAATAAAGCCATCTGGTGAAGAGCTGTCCGGTGAAGTTAACACACACTAATTCCATTCGTTACTCCTAAAGTACAATTTCATCCCGAGAGAAAATTCTTACAACTTATAAATGCTGACTTTTTAAAAAGTATGAGTAGTTTCATCGTCTGCAATAGCTCCATTCAAAAAAAGATATGAAAACCAGAACTGACAATGTTCATGCAGGACACATGCGCGTCACGCTAAGCAGCAGCCTGCTGACGCCTGCCAAGTGATCTCTTCCAGAGCAGCACCTGACGGCTGGGAGCTGGGGCTGATGCAGGCTGCTCTCTCTTCGCTGCAGCCACCTTGCATCAACTTTCTATTGGCTTCCAAAAGCTAAAGACCAAGGGCATAAATCTCGATCCCGCAAATCTCACCTCTTCCTGTCTCTGGCTATGTGACTTTAACTGTACAGAGCTCAGGGAGCCTGCCCTCAAGAACAGCTGGGGTGCACCTAACACATCTGGAACAGGCACTGTCTGCTGCTGAGGTTTTTATTATGGATGCAAGAAAACCATATCCATTTACCTCCTGTCGGTCCAACTGTGGCAGCCAGGAAGGAATGGGGCAAACAGAATTTGCACAACTCAGAAACAATTAAGAGCCTGCTTTACTTCAAATGGTCTAAAATTTGAGCTTACACAGGGAAATAAAAACAGTTGGGGAAAAAAAGAAAATCAAAGTAGGCATATATCAAAATGACACAAAACCAAGCAAATAAGGGCAATGCCAGGCATTTATTTTGGTGAGTTTCAGGTTTATCTTTGACATTTATTTTTTTTGAGACAGGGTTTCATTATGTAGCCTGGGCTGGCCTCAAATTCACAGTGATCCTCCTGCCTCAGCCTGAGAGCTTGGATTACAGGTGTGTGCTGCCATACCTGGTTAAGTCTCAGGTTTGAAGGAGACTCAGAGAGCCTGCCTGCTTGCCACTGGGGGAAGGAAGGGAAGTTCTTCCATTGCAGATAAGGAAAATGACACCAAATGGGGGCAGTAACTTGGCCCACAGCAGTCAATAGTCCCTCTGCGTGGCTGGGGACAGTCTTGCTTTCTCCAGAATGGCATCCACCTAAGCCAATGCATTGGATGAGGGGCAAGCCTACTCAGGCCTTACCTGTTTATTGCATGGATGGGAGGTGGTGGGGCACAGGAGAGCCTGGCGCAGGCATAGTAGTCACCAATGGACTCAATGATGCTGGCCACGACGGCGCTAAGCATGCCGATGACGCCAGCCGCAGAGACGGTGGGCAGCCCCCACTGAACTAAGGACAGAAGACAACTGTGAGAGGTGCATGCTTTCTCGGGGCACAGGCAGCAGACGTTGCCAGGACCTCGGGAGACTCTGCAAGTGCCACTGGGATTCTAAACTCATTTGAAGTTCTAAATCTTAATCACTGGCTGGGCATGGCAGTGTGGACCTGTGATCCCAGCACTCAGGAGACCGAGGCAGGAGGATCACCATGAACTCATGGCCAGCCTGGGCTACATGGTGAGACTCTGTCTCAAACAAACAAACAAACAAACAAACAAGGCATCTCTTGGCTGGAAGAGGCACATGCTTCTCTTCCTGCTTTGAGGTTGCATTCAGTGTCTGCTAAATTGTGATTCAACACTCTGCTGGGGTGAAGGAGGAATCTGCATGAGTAAGATTTGCAGCACTCTGTAAAAACACAGCACAGAGTACAGTGAACCTGCTCATAGGTTGGCCACAGACGACAGGCAGAACAAGTATTTCAGCGTGAAATGTGCCCAACGTACGGAGGGTCCTCTACCACATGACTGGCATTTTAAAAAAAAAGTAAACCACAAGTCACATGACAGAAAGGTAATAAGTAGTTCTATTTTAGAAAGCAAAGGAAAGTCTCACTGTAGTTTCATTTTGATTATCTGGATTTGTTTCATTTTCATCAAATTAATTTCCTTAAAAAAAATACCTGTCAAGGGGCTGGGATTTAGCTCAGTGGTTAAAGCGCTTGCCTGGCAAGCGCAAGGCCATGAGTTCAACCCCTGGTACAAAAAAAAAACTTTTCTTGGGAGGCTGAGGCAAGTTTGAGACCAGCCTGTGCTACAAAGTGAGTGTAAGGCCAGCCTGAACTACTGTATAGCGAGACCCTGTCTCAAAAAGACAATAACAACAACAAAAAAAAAACCTGTCATGGCTGGGTGTGGCGGTACACACCTATAATCCCAGCAGTCAAGAGGCTGAGACAGGAGTGTTGCTATGAGTTTGAGGCCAGCCTAGGCTACAGAGTTCAAGGCCAGCCTGAACTCCACAGTGAAATCCTGCCTCAAAACATAACAAGACAACGTAACCTACCTATCACTTTTAGTATGAACAGACAATGAAGTCACTGGCCCTAGTTCTCCAAACCAGTAGGTATAAATACTACACCCACAGGGAATAAAGTGGGCAAAGACAGATGTGTAAAACATGGTGTGGTGGGCAGAGGTTGGACCTCTGGCCAGGGCCCAGGACACCCAGAGGCTTAGACACAGCATGAGGCTCCAGCTCAAATGAAGCAGCCAAGTGTCAGTGAGGGGTCAGGGTTCCCATCCAAGGAAGGAGATGTGCAGCACAGGAACGGCTGCTGCTCAGCAGAGGGGGACACACAGGGCACAGAAAGGGACAAAAAGCCACCTGGAGGGCCTGGCATTTGTGCTGCAGGTACCTGGAATGTGACTGCAGGGGGAGGGTGAACTGTTCTCACCCAGGCCTGCTCCACCATGGGAACCACAGGGAAGCGTCACAAGTAGCTGGGGTCCAAGGGGCAAAGAGCAGTCATCACACAGGGCAAGGCAGAGGTGCACACCGCCCGCCAGCCATACTCGAGGCCCACACTTCCTGCTGGGGTTGCTTTGGACCATTATCCAGTCACACACGTCGGCTTTTTACATACTGTGACTGTTGCTGTTGTGGCACTGATTTCACTTTTGGTGTCCTGATTTTGAAGGGGAGATGCTTGTTTTATCTTGCCTTGGATATTTCTAATCCACCCATTGTCAAATAGGGCTTAAACCCAGGCGCTCTACTCCCATCACCTTTTAAAAACAATTTTGAGACTGGGTCTTGCCCAGGGTGGTCTCGCACTTGCAGTCCCCCTGCTTCAGCTTCCCAGGTAGTCAGGATTACAGGCATCTGCCAAGAAGCCTGGCTCAAATCCGACACTTGATGAGCATCAACTTGATACTGCACAGTGGAAAATTCCACACCCCACCCCCACGTGACACACTGGGGACTAAAAACACCATGTAAAAACTACCTTCCAGCTGTGTGTGCAAGGTGTCTGTGACATATAAATGACAAATGAACTGCCTGTGTAGCCAGTTAATGTCCTTTCCTCAAAACACTTATCATGTACATGCAAATATTCCAACCCCCCAAAAAACAAACAGAATAAAGGTCTGAAATCCAAAACACTTCTGGCCCCAAGTTTTTCTGAAGCAGAGGAT
This sequence comes from Hydrochoerus hydrochaeris, assembly GCA_004027455.1. Taxonomy (NCBI): domain Eukaryota; kingdom Metazoa; phylum Chordata; class Mammalia; order Rodentia; family Hydrochaeridae; genus Hydrochoerus; species Hydrochoerus hydrochaeris. The sequence goes on from PVLA01001898.1 coordinate 112,755, forward strand.
CCTATTTTCAGAAAGTGTGTTCTATTTTGTCAGCCTCTCTGTGCTTACTGCGTTCATATTTTCTCCCTTTTTAGCTGAGGTCCTTAAATCTGATTGTTAAAATCTTTATTCCATCCATGTCAACATTTAAACTCACCCACCCTCCCAGCCTGTCTTAAAGTTGTCACTTTCTCTCTCTTTATAATTTGCTTTGTTACCTTTACAGCAGTTATTTTTCAACTTTGGTACTGTTGACATTTTGGGTTCAGAAATCTGTGTATTAACATCAACACAGGTAATTCTTATTATACCAGCGGCTGAGAGCCATGGCTCCTGATGCTTAAAACCCTGCCCCTAGATTAATCCAAATTACAGCGGGCATCCACAACTAGCCTGCTGGAGGTGGCTTCTCATCCGGGAGCTCAGGTCCCAGCTGCCGCGGGCTGTGCTGAAGAGGAGCCTATCACTGACTCACTGCTGACCCGAGGCTGCCCGCAGAGTGACCCCACCTTGCCGCTCATCTCGGCAGCTACCTGCGCCAGGTGCGGAGGAGGCTGCCCCGCCCCCTGCCCACCTGCGTCATCTCCTGACCACCTTGCCAAGAGATTTTAATCTCATTTCACTGGATTAGAGGGATGCATTCTTTTTGGGAACAGGATAGGTGTATATAAATGCACACCGAGGCCCCGCGTGAGCTGATGGGAATGTTATTTTAGAAAGACTAAACTTCGTAAAGCTCTCGTGAATGCAGAAGCAGCACTGCCAGCACTCATCATCCAACACGCTTCGAGGAGTCTTCGCCTCCAACCTCAGTATGTCTGGCTCGTCTTGCTTTTTCTCCACAGCATCACAAAATATGAAAACAAAGACAGCCGGACACGAGAATAAATTGGCTCAACTTGACTAAGCTGGGGCTTATACCTCAACGAAAACCCTGAATTCCAGGAATACAGGCTTCACAGTAGAACAACCAAACACAGGATCATGCAAGTTCCTATTGGGTCTGAGGTGACTGACTCCAACAGACATCTAGAGATCATGTATTCTGCCCCATGCCATCCCTGAATTATAACTTAAGATCTGTCTTCTGGCAGACTGTATCAGTTTACCTCTGCAGCTGTGACCAAATTATAAAGATTAGAGCCATCCATTAAAAGATTATGTAAACCCCATCACGCTTGAACGGCTTGCTTGTTAATCTCTAGGCCTGCCCACCTGGCCTTCTCATTTTGGCAGCTCTGGTACCAAGTAGCTCCATATCTGCCTTTCTCAGCAGCTGCCCACAAATGCCAGCCATCAGGGCTGAAGCCTAGCCAAGATCTCTAAGAGCTGAGCTGTTAATCTGGGAAGGGGGCCAGCTAGGCTTCCCATGCTGCCTGACCACAGGGGACAGGGCCGTCCAACCCTCGAGTGACCAGCCCTTCAGGAGACAAGGGCTTTCCAGGCCACAGAGCCTTCAGCTTGCTTCTGACCCTTCCACATTGGGGCTGCAGACTCCTGGCCCCTCTGGCCACAGGGATACTTACATGGGTACGGAACCTTAAACCAGGGGGCGACCAATAGCACACCCTGTCTGGCGTCCGTGCGTGCGTAGAAGCCATACTTGGTGCTGTCGGGAGGGAAGACATCGGTCACCGTGAAGATGAAACAGAGCAGCCAGGACACAAGGATGGCCAGGATTATCTGGGGAGGCCAAGGGGAGAGGCCCTGTCAGCTGCAGAACTGCCGGGGTCAGTGAACACACCCCTCCTTCAGTATGACCAGGGTGCCCAGAACAGCAGGCCACCTGCTGAGCAGTGCTGTGCCTGCTCCCTGGCCCTCCTAGTCTGCAGAGTGAATCAGAATGGACGTCATGTCTGCAGACGCACACAGCACCAAGTCTCAGTCCAAGGGTGGTGTCCCCCTTCATTGGCACTGGTAAAAGAATGTCTCCCCTGCACAGCATCTAAACTTCAGGGTGATTAGCGGGAACCAACACCCAGATGTCCCCACGCAGACATTGGCCCCAGGGGTGCACTTACAGCCATCCCCCTATGTGAGCACCTGACGCATGAACAGATGGCAACACTGTCGGGTGAAAAGCTGACTACTCACAGGGAACATTTTGAAAAGCTGTAACTTATACGCAGTCCATCCTTTCTTGGATTTGTAAATCGGGAGAGGAAATTTAACATTTCGGGCATATTGAGAAAATAGTAATACTAGGAAAATTGTCCTGAAAAGAGAAAGAAAATAAATGAGGTTAAACAATGTCATGTCTATATATGGTTATTGTTTTGTGGTACTAAGGACTGAACCCAGGTCCTTTACACTGAGCTACATGCCCACCCCTTAAAAAAATTCTATCATTAAAATTTTGAAACAGGGTCTTGATAAGTTGCTAATCCACTCAATTGGGCTATAACTTTCAATCTTAATGCCTCAGTTTCCTAGAGTGTTGGGGTTAAAGGTATGCATCACCACCCTTGGCTCTTTATCTGCATTTCAAAACAACAAAGCTTCAATGTCAAAACTGATTACATGTGTTCATGCATTAACTAGACCACTGCTGGGCCTCTTTCCTATGATCTGGAATCATCTTTTGGCACCAGCATTTGGAGGAAGATGCTATACCTCACTGCCTAGCATTTCTTGATACCAATGTTAATACTTTGGCTAAACTTTCCTAATTAGAGTAAAAAAACCTGAATACACACGCTGATGGGAAGAGCTGATGCTGTGTAAGAGGGGAAAGGCCAGATATAACATACCATACAGTGTATTTAAACTACGAATTAACTAAACACCAAACAAAGAAATCCTTGCTTGTAAACTTACACACATGCCGACATGAGGATCACAAGGGTGTGATCTAAAATGCTCAAGGGGATGAGCCTTCAGCCATATGATTTGTGAGTTTTTTCTGCTTTTCTGTATTTTCTAATTTATTTACAGTAAGCACAAACTACTTTTCAAAAGCAAAAATCAGGCTGAGTGTGGAGCACATGCCTATAATCCCAGCACTTGGAAGGCTGAGTCAGGAGGCTCATGAAGTGAGTTTAAGGCTAGCTGGAATTATGTAGCTGTCTCAAAACAAACAAACAAAATCCAACAAGAAAAACAAAAAAGCAAAAGCAAAAATCAAAACTTCAATCTTTAAGGCACAGCAGGACTGAGTATTGAAAGGTCTCTGTGTGCCCCATACCACACTGTTCTTACAGGGCAGCTCTTAGTAGCACCCTCTTTTCACAGAAACATAAAGCTAGTGGTCCAAGGTCACACAGCTAGGTTTGGAGCCTGGTGGGGCTGAAGGATAGCTCTATAGCCTGAGCCCTGAACTGCTATCACATGGGGTCAGGGGGGCAGAGAAGCCAGGTAGGCTGCAGAAGTCCCTTGTGCCTAAGTCTCACATCCCTGTCTGAGCTGTGACAGGTGGTGACCTCCCTCATCAGTGGGAACCCCATGTGGCTGGTGAGCAGGGGTACTTCTGGGTGGATTTCATCGCAGAGAAGATAGAGGCACATGGTGACACGCCTAATCCCCTAAGGATGAGGCTAATCCTCCCCCTGGCCTCACTCTGCCTTTACAACTCGAGGTAGGGCTGGCAAGAAGAATAGGTACTCAAAGCTAAGCTTAATTACTCCTGGCCACAGTTCCACCTGCTAAGGCGGAATTATCAGCTCCATCAGCAGCTGGGCAAGGTGTGCTCCTAATGACACACATCCTTGTCACATCCTAATGAGGTGCAGATTCAGCTGGAGGACAGGCGTGTGCCTCCCTGATCTCCCAGAGGCTCTGGTGAACTGGTGACTCACTGGGGCTCAACCTGAAAACACAAAGGTGCCACGTTATTTCCACTCCTCCGGGCCAGTGAGTTTAACAGCAACCCAAGATGAGGAGCATTACAACTGGGATTAAACCTACAACTTCAGTATGTAACACTTTCAGGTTTAAAAGAATGCTGCTTAGTTATTTCAAAGTGCAAAGCCCAAGTCTGCCATTATTATTTCTGGAAACAGCCACCTGCACTATGGTGTTCACTTTTCAAAGAGGAACCTAGGAAGGACACTCCTTCGAGGTCTCGGGCACACAGGTGGCAACTCGGATTAATATAGCAGTCTGGGTAGACAACCCACATTTCCTCATAAAAAAGGCATCTACCTTGAGGTCAGTGTTAGCCTCAAAGTCACTAGGAGGGCAGCGAGGGCAGGAATCCCCACAGCAGAAACCGTGAGCCGAAATAAACCCTTTTCACGCTGCCAGTGTCGGCTAGTCTGTCCCAGCAATGGCGAGGTGCCTGAAACAGCAGCTCCTGCAGCGTGGTCCAGCACTCCCACTCCTCGCAGCACTGATGTGGCTGAAACGCATATGAGACTGGGGAGGCTAAGCCCGTACACGCTGAGGGGCTGCATCTCCCTTCGTGCTTTGCAGATGCTCGTATTACATCCCTTTGTCCAAGACTCCACCAGGATTCTCTCCCTTACACTCTATGAATTAGACATCAGTCTTTCTTATGGAACATGTGGCAAACATTTTCATACTCATTTTTAATTGGGTTTCTGTGGTTTTTGATGTTTTAAATGTAGCAATAGTACAATCTATCAATCTTCCATTTCAGCATCTACTTAAGATCTTTCTCACTAAAGATTAAATATTCATGCAGGTTTTCTTCTAGTACTTTTAGTGTCCTACACAAGTATTTAATTCAACTGAAATGTAATTTAACATGAAGTAGGAAATAACTTTTGAAGACTAATTTTTCTCACATAATTTTTCTATTCCCTGCTGACTTTTAATGACTACCATCTTATACTAAATATATTTTTCAAAATGTCACCACAGCAGACATAGTGGCACAGGCCTAAAATCCTAGCACTCAGGAGGCTGAGGTAGAACAGCAGCAAGTTCAAGACCAGCTTGAGCTACATGAGTCCAAAGCCAGTCTGATCTCCATGGTGAGACCCAAAACACATCAACAAACTGGGGAAGCCCAAGGTCAGGCCTACTAAACCAGAGGATTGAGAGAAACCTGGCTGGAGCTCTGGTTAATCAAGACAGTCCAAGTTACTGGAATGATACTGGATGAGTTTCGGAAGTAGGGAGAAGTAGACTATATGGAATCAGAAAGGAACTGACAGAAAAAATAAAAGCAATAGAGATGTTGGAGAGACAGTCCACAATGCAGAGAAGAAAACAATTTAGACTCTCTTCCAGACTCCTGGTTCACCAGAATCAAGGAAAACACGCAGCACAGGGAGACACAGAGAAACGGGGCAGACCCCACAGCTGCTGTGAACTGCAAAACCAGTGCTAGGTTTTGCCTAGGGGGACTCTTTCCACTCAGAGAGGGACTTCACTGTGGGCACCCACCATGTCACCAAGGTGCCTGATCAGGTGCCGTTTCGGGAAAGGGTTAATATTTAAACCTAGGACTCAAAACAACTAAAATCAACTTCACTTGAGGGCTCCCACGGTTGCCTGCCAGAGTGACTGGGTAAGAGACAGCCGGGTAAGACAGCTGTGGACATGATGCAGGCTAGAGAGCACATACCTGAGAAGTTTAAACTCAGGCAGGAAGGACAGTCCACTGCTCCCTTCCCCTCAGAGAAACCAGGTCATTAGTTGTGCTCAGAAATACACTGACTACTTGAACCCTTGCCCTGTGGCCTACATCCATCCTAGATCTGAGGTCTGACTGCTTTCCCTGTCCACCAATGTGAGCAAGGACACATCTCAGCCTGGGCACTGTCACAGCCTAGGGTGGACAGAAGGGCCTCTGGAATAGGGGGTGCAACTCACAAACCCACCGGTCATGAGGGGACAGAGAGAACCCTAACGGGCTGGACTCTGAAACTGCGGCTCCTAAAGGAAATCCCACTCATGCAAAAATAGAGAAAATCATTTTTTTTTCCATTTGTGGTTTTCTTTCTTACTCCTTTTTTCTCTTTTTCTTTCTAATTTTCCTATTTTATTCTCTATGATTCACTTCCTCCCTTTTCTTTTGTGTTCTATTTTTTTCCTGTCACCATTATTTAATTCTACAAATATCCTTCTACTACATAATAGGACTCTTTGTCTCTCTTTTCTTTCTTCCTTCTCATTTTCCAATGCTTAATTTCTTACAATTTTTCTTCTTGTATTCTCCCATTCCTTTTTTTTTTGGAATGATTTTCCACTATCTGTTATTTGTTTATTTATTTAGGTACTGGGGATTAAACTAAGGACCTTGTACTTGCCAGGCAGGCACTTATGCTGCTGAGCTAAATCCCCAGCTCCCATCCCTAATCTTTAATAGTTTAACCATTAAGCTTTATTAATTTTTAGGTAGTTAACTCTAATACTACTGTTGAATTCTTTTCTATCCTTAGCGGAGATAAAGGTATATTAACATTTGGTTTGTCTTAAGCATTTATACTGCTATTACAGATTTCCTTTCCAAGGTAATGGATGGCACATTATAGGTTCTTATGATACGTCAATATTCAGCTTGTCTCGGATGATATTACTGTTGCTGATTTACTTGATACTGCCAGAGTCACAAAGCTGTTGCTATGACAGGCTTTCTCTATGCCAACACCTAGATCACCACTGTGACAGTAACAATATTGAGGCCCATTCCTGGAGAACTGGGCGCTGGGCCAATTACAAGGCGTCCACTCCTCACATATTAACAGCGTGGTCAGGTACCAAGACAGGAAATGGACTGCAGCTAGCCACGCCCTCAATGCATCACTTAAGAGCAGATGAACTGAAAGAGATTTCCATACTAGAGCAAAGTCTTTCCACCATAAACTGCAAACATAAGTGCACACGCACACACACACACACACACACACACACACACACACAAACCAATAGAAACATGAAAAGACAAGGAAATAAAATATCCCCCCAAAGCTGTTTCATGGGACATTGAGGGGGAGAAAAACAATTGCCACAGGGCTTAATTATTTGAAAGGATAATAGAGGGGGAAATTTTTTTTTAAAGCAGTGGTCCAATTTATTTGAAAAAGTAAAAGCACAAAGTGAGAGAGAAACTTGCTCTGCAGAGTGAGCTTGGGCAGAAGAAAAAAAGGAAAGACAACAAAAGGACATCATGGAGAAAGCAGGACAGGCTACCGTGAAAAAGTCACGACAGCCAACAGAGGAAGCACTGACATACAGATGGGTAAGGACCATGGTGGGCTCAGAAGACAAACTTAATCAGATAATGGCAGTAATAGATGAAACAGTTGGAACTTACAGAAGACAACAGAAAGATAGCTGAGCTAAATGATACAAAATGTGTTTTGCTAAACCAGTTTATTAGCAAAGAACTAGAATCCACAAAAAGGCTTCAAATAGAAATCCAGGATATAACCCCTTCACAGTCTACCCCAGTCACCACCTGGCAGGGCATCTGTTGAGGTGCCATCCCGGATGCTGCTTGGGTAGATGTCATTTCAACCAGTCGATTCTCAGACTGAATCAATTTGATAAAACTGTCATTTTTTATTTCCTGCTGTATTATCATACAAAACTAACTAAAAAAAATGCAAATTTTGGTCATCCTGTATTTAAGTAATTGGACTAGTAAGTAGGTAAAAACTAGATTGAAAGTATGGGCAGTAGAAGTGACCAATGTAAGGACAGAATGTCAAAATTAGAAGTCAGTAATACCCTCAAGGAAAAACTACATATTCAGTAAAATCTTACAACAAGAGGGGCAGGGGGGTTAGGGTTAGCTCAGCAGCACAAGTGCCTGTGTACCAAGCACAAGGTTGTGAGTTCAATCCTCGGTACCAAAGGCGGGGGGAACGACAATAAAAAACTGCGAAAAATAGATCCAATGGCTGCTAAATGATACAAAAAATATTAACCAAAATAAATTTTTTAGAATGAAGGCCTTAAAAAAATTCTGTTTACAGAAATAATAGGCGAAAGCTTTCCAAATACAGGGCAGGAGTTAAACGTACAGATAAATGAGGCATATAAAACCCCAAATAATCACAATCAAAATAGAACCTCCCCACATCATATTAGACAAAATGCCAGAAGCCCAACACAGGGACAGAATCTTAAAGCCTGTTAGAGAAAGGCAAGAAACCTATGAGAATTACATAAAGGTAAACCTAGGAGAATTACAGCAGACATCTCAACACAAACTTAGAGGGCAGGAAACTTGTAGTGAAGTGTTTCAAGCTGTAAAACATAACAACTTCTAACCCAGACATAGACCCTGCTAAACTTGCTTGCAAAATTGATGGAGAAATAAAGTCTTTCTATTATACAAAGCACCTCAAGAAATTGATGACCACCAAAACTGTCCTCCAAAACATTCCAACGAATATCCTAGACAGAGACAATGAAACCAACAATGCCAAAAATTCTAATAGAATAAATACACCAGGCAGGGTGAGCAGTTGAGCAGAGAGAGGAGAAAAAGCAACAGGAAAAAACATAGTAAGTTGATACCCTTCAGTAATAAATCTCAATGTGAAAGGTCTTGACTCTCCAATCAAAGACGCAGGTTAGCAGAGTGAGTAATAAACAAAACCCAACAATATGAAGTACATAACAAACAGAAATGCACCAACTGAAAATCAGAGGATAGAAAACAATATTCCACGCAATGGGAACCCAGAAGAAAAGCAAGAGGAACTACCCTAATTTCAGAAAAAGTAGATTTCAAGTGATAAGCAGAGGAGACAAAGTCACTACATATTGATTAATGGAACAATTCAACAGGAAGAAGTAACAATTATAAACACACATACACCAAACACAAGGGCACCCAACTTCATGAAACAAACACTACCAGATAAACGCCAACATAATTATAATGGGGAACTTCAATACTGTGCTGACACAAATAGTCAGATGAACTAGACCAAACGAGGAAAAAATCCAAAAACTGAGTTGAACCAAACCAGCACAAAATACACATTCTCACTAGCACATGAGAATTTCACCGAAACAGACCACATGCTATTCCACATGCTATTCCAAAGTATGATTAAGTAAATGCAAAAGAATAACTATTCTATGAATATTATATATAGTACAATGAAAATAAAAATCAATGACAAAAAGTCACAGAAATTATGCAAATACATGAAAATTAAACATCTTCCTGAATAATTAATGGATCCCAAAATAAATCAAGAAAGAAATTAGATAAAAATCAAATTATAATGCTAGCACAATATACCAGAACTTTTGGGAAACAATGAAAGCAGTTTTAGGAGGCAAGTGTACACTTGTGAATAGTTTATATAGGAAAATCAAAGCAGGTCTAAAGGAATTACCTAATGATGGACTTCAAAAGTCCTAGAAAAACAAGAACAACCCAAATTCAAAGCTACTAAAGGAAAGAAATTATACAGATCAGAACAGAAATTATGAAATGAAGACGACAAAAATAAAAATCAATGAATCAGAGAGCTTTCTGAAAGAACAAAATAGATAAAGCCTTAGCCAATCTTATGCAACAAAGGAAAGAAGTCAAACAGGAGAAATCACAACGGTCTCTGCCAAAATTCATATTATAGCAAATACTTTGAGATCATGTACTCTAATAAAATGGAGAATTCAAAAGAAATGGATAGATTTCTAGGTATATAAGAACTACCAAAGCTGAACCAAGAAGTTACAAGACTCTTGAATAATCTAGTATAAGGCAATAATACTGAAGAAATAATAAACTGCCAGCTAAGAAAAGCTTAGCCTGGGCATGGCTGAGGCAAGAGGATCACTGTTACTTGAAAACCAGTCTGAACCACATAGTAAGATCTGTCTAGGGAGGGAGGGAGGGAAAAAGAAGGCAAGTCAAACCAAGCCAAGCCCAGGTTCCAGTGGATTCACTGCCAAATTCTACAAGAGTTTTAGAGAAGGTCTGATGCCTATAACTTCTTACCTCAAACTTTTCAATGAAATCAAAGGTGATGGAAGACTGCCAAAGTCATTATCTTGATTCCGAAAAATGACCCGACCAAAAAAGAAAACTTACTACAGGACAATTTCTCTAATGAACATAGACGTAAAAATCCTCAATAACATACTAGCAAACAGAGTGCAACGAGTCATCAAAAAGACTATACATTATCACCAAGCAGGATTCACCCCAGGGAAACAGGGATGGCTTGTGTTAGGCTTATGTCTAGATTTCCCCTCAAAGCCTCATGTGGTCATAGGTGGGCTTTAGAGAGGTGGATGGATCAATCAAGTGTGTGGTGCTGGGATGAAAGGTGTGTGGGTACTGAATTAGTCCACTGATTAGTTTGGCACAGTTTTAGGTACAGATAATGGTAAGCCCCACCCTGGGGTGAGTATACTGCATCCTGAATGGAATAACAGAGGTAGAAAGAGAGCTTCTGCACTCACTTGTTGCTTCACTACTTCACTGCTTTGCTGCCTTCTGCCTGCCATGAACTGTTTCTCCTCTGCCACACACCTCTGCCAGCTATGAACTGAAATCTCTACAAACTGTGAGCTATAATAAACCTTTCCTCCTTTGAGTGTTGGGTATTTTCTTAGCAGCAGTAACAACAAAAAAACTAAGACTATATGACAAGTCAATAAAAGTACATCAACAGAAGCAAAGACAAAAATCACATAATTACTTCAATTATTGCAGAAAAAGCCTTTAACAAAATCCAACATTCATTCACACTAAAAACCTTCAGAAAGTTGGGTGTGGTAGCACACACCTGTAACCCCAGCACTTGGGAGGCTGAGGCAGGAGGGACTGCCATGAACTTAAGACCGGCTTAACTGTACACCAAGACTCTGTCTCAAAAAAGAAAAAAACAAAACAAAAAATCCAAAACCTTTCAATAAAATAGTATATAAAAGGACTCTATATCTTAATCTGATAGAAGTCATTTACAACATACTAACAGCCAACAATCATATTAAAGGGGGAGAGGCTGAAAGCTTTCCCTCTACAATCAGGAACAAGACAAGGGTGTGTGCTATCACTGCTACAGTTCAATACAAGTCTTGAAACATTAACCAGAGTAATCAGGCAAGAGAAAGAAATAAAAGGGACATGTACAGGAAAGTAAGAAGTCAAATGATCATTATTTGCACATGACATGATCCTCTATGCAGAAAACCCAAAAAGTTCCACTAAAAGAGTCCTAGAGTTAATATTAAAATTCAGTAACATAACAGAATACAAAAACACACAAAACTCTCTATATATTGCTATATATTTGTATATAGCAATAATAAATTCTCTGAGAAATTAGGGAAACAGTATGCTTCAAAATAACATTAAGAAAAATTAAATACTGAGGAACTAAACTAGCCAAAGCAGTAAAAGACTTGTACAACAAAAACTATAGTATTCTAAAAACAGAGATAAAAGAGAGTATCAAAAAATGGGAGTGCTGGGTACAGTGGGGACTGTCTTTAATCCCAACACTTGGGGAGGTTGAGGCAGGAGGATCTCCATGAGTTCAAAGCCAGCCTGCACTACACAGACAGACAGAGACAGAGAGAGATTCCTGTTTTTGGATAAGTATAACCAATATAGTCCAAATGGTCATACTTTGAAAAATGACATACAGATTTGTAATGCAATCCCAATCAAAATACCAATAGCACTCCTCACCAAACTACAGAAAAATCATCCTAACATTCATACAGAACCAGACGAGACCTAGAACAGCAAAAGTAAAATTGAGCAACAAGACTAAGGCAGAAGGCATCAGAATCCCAGGCTTCAAGTTATACTACAAAGCAACACTGACAAAATCAGTATGGTAGGCGAAACAAAACAAAACAAAAACAGACATGTAGACCAATGAAAGAGAATAGAGGATGCATAAACAACACCAACCACATTCAGCCAGTTGATCTGAGCCGAAAACATATGTTGGAAGAAAGACAGTCTTCTAACAAATATTGTTGCTGGGGAAAATTTGCTATCCACATGCAGAAGATATCTCATCATGTACTAAATTAAAATCAAAATGGATTAAAAATCTAAATATTAAAACAAACACTATGCTAGAAGACAAAATAGGAGAAACTCTTGAAGACATATGCATAAATAGGCAAGGATTTTATGACCAATTGCATAAGAAATAATACCAAGAATCAACAATGGGATCATAAGCAAGTTAAAAAGCTTCTGTACTGCAAAGGAAACAACCAACAGAGTGAGGAGACAACCTAAAGAATGGGAAAACTTGTTAACTACTCCTCAGACTCATATTCTAGAGGATTAGTATCAAGAATATATGAAAATTCTAGAAAAATTAGACTCTTTAAAAAACAAAAGATCCAATAAAAAAATGGGCAACTGAAATACACAGGCTTCTCAGAAGAAATACAAATGGGCCAATGAAAACATAAAAAAAATGTCCAATGCCTCTGGCCATTACAGAAATGCAAATTAAAAAGCGATATTCTATCTAACTCCAGAAAAAAATGAGTCTGATCAAGATAATCAAATGAAAGCTGGCACAGCTACAAGGGAAAAGGAATCCTTCTATATTATGGGTAGGAATGTAAACCGGTAGCACCACTAGGAACGTCTGAATGGAGATTCTTCCAAACGCTAAAACTAGAAATTCCATTTGATCCAGCTAGTCCCCTTCTAGCTATCTTCCCCAAAGAATTCAAGACATCATTCTACAATGATACACTCGGATCAATTTTATAGCAGCACAATTCACAACAGCTAAATCCTGGAAGCAGCCTATGCATGCATACACAATGCAGTATTACTCTGATATAAACAAGGGTAAACTTGAATCATCTGCAGGAAAATGGATGCACATTGAGACCATAACGTTAAGTGAAATAAGTCAGACACACAAACAAATACTGCATGGTTTCTTTTATGAGAAACTTAAAATAGAAAGAGTAAAATAGGAGATAACAGAAAATATTGAGATAGATCTTTTGCACATGGAAAGAGGACCATAGATGGAGGGAAGGGGGAAAGGAGGGAGAGGAAAGGACTTTAAAAAAATTTAAGCCATGTTGCATGCATGTGCCAACTCCTCATGAGGAATGTGGTAATTATGTGCTACAAACATGTGCTAAGACAAATCAGTAACACCCATCCCCCCCAAAAGTTGCTATCTTTTGGTGGTGCTAAGGATTAAACCCAAGGTCTTCATACTGAACTACATCCTCAGCCCTTTTTATCCTGAGACAGGGTCTCACTAAGTCATTAAACTGTCCAGGCTGGGTGAGAACTTGTTTCTCCTGCCTCTGCATCCCAGAGAGCTGAGCTTGTGTGCACCACCATACCCAGCTCTGTGAGGTTTCAAGGCACTCACTGTCTAACCATTTGGGGCAGAGCTCAAAGGCCTTTGACAAGGTTCTTGACTGTTTCAAGGTCCTGGGGTGACCATTCCCTGGGCTTTCCTCACTTATCCACAATTCAACACAACAAGCACCAGGAGCTGGGGCCAGCATGGTGACCAGCCCAGGGCTGAGTCTCTGCCCTCACAGTGGTCACATTATCAGCACAAAGATTCAGAAATCAAAACTCATAAGAGCAGAATTGGTAAAGCTCCAAAGAAAGATGAACAAATAAAGCTGAGGAAACTGGAGCAAAAAGATGCCAAGACAGGAAAGCAGAGGAAGAGTTCAAGAAGTCCAGACTGGCAGGAGTTGAGGGGAGGGGAGGAAAGCGGCTGCGAGGTGACTCATTCCCCACCTCACCTGCCTCGGAGCCCAGATGAAAAGGGCTCAAGTGCCACAACCATAACACAGTGTAAAGGCTTCTGGAAGGTCTAGCTCATGTCTAACTGGAGCCTCACAAGGAGAAGGCTATGCACGATACGGAACCAGCAAGTCAGGCTGGGAGAGGGGATGAGAGACTGACCGATGAGGTGCTGGCTGAGGATGGGGGAGTGGTAGCAAAGGCTCAGAGAGAAAAAAAGCTCGAGGGCTTGCTCTGGAGCTAGAAGCAGAGCTGCTGAGGAGCTGTGAGTGGGCAGTGAGGCAAGGCAGGCATGGCGGGTGACTGAATTGGGTTTTTGGTTTACGCAGCTGAGCGCAGTGTGTCACCTGTAAAAGGAAGTGGGCAAGAGGAGGAAATGGATTTGGGAAAGTGAGGAGGCAATCCAAAGTGTGGAGTGTTTCATTTAAGATCTGTGGAACAGTAAGCAGAAAGGGCAGGCCTGGAGCTCACAGGTCTAAGCTACAGGTGGAGGGCCCAGCATCAGGTGCCTGCCTAGGGCATGGGGAGAGGAGGCCAGTCACGGCAAAGGCAGTGAGGTGGAGGAATGCAGAGGGTCCAGCTCTGACAGGTCAGCCCCAAGGGCAGGGCCAGGGGGAGAAATCCCTGTTGGCTGTTTAGGTTTTTCAGGAAGATTACTTATGCTATTTTGTTGGGGTTTGTTTTGTTTTTAATCTGGGGGAGGCAAGGTGGTTCTCTCTGGACGGCAGGTGCAGCCTCCCACTATGCCTCCATTTTCTTCTTCTCATCCTAAACAGCCTTGCGAGAAGCTGGGCTCTGCTGATATGACCTCAAAGGACCAGTTTGTGGTTTATCATTTCTATTTGCTTCAAATTTTTTCCATGTTTTCTTAATTCTTTCCCCTACTTTCAGCAGGCTAATTTTTAATCTTATTTTTCTAGTTACTGGTGACAACTTCTTCATGTATTTTATTTGCACCACCACCATCTTACTCCCTTACCAAAGCTTAAAACTGTCTTAAGTCTCCCTAAATCTGTCTCCAAATCTGCTCAAACTGCACATTGCTGCCCAGCCTCTGGGTCTAAAAAAACCCTTGAGCTAGTCCCTAATATGAACTGAATAAAGTTTAAAGCATCACAACATTCAGAGATAGAAAAAGTTTTTTTTCTTTCCAAAGTCTGTGTGACTGTTCCAGGCAGGGGATGTGACTCAGTGGTATAGCAGTTGCCTAGCCCTGGGTTCAATTCCTGGCACTGCCGAAAAGCAAGGAGTCTGTCCCTCAGGAGACAGTGATGGGGAGACCAAGCTCTCAGGCAGAGTCTGAGAACACTCACAGCATGGCGATGCCCCAGTGCTTCCCTGCCCTCTCTCCAGCTGCCTGGAAACCGGAAAGGCCGATGAGGGCCACGGTGGGCGTGATGGTCAGCGGTCCTATGTATCTCAGCAGAGCCCCAGGTAGGCCAAGGAGCCCGATGACCACTTCTATCAATGAGGACATGATGATGGCACCCTGGATCTGAAAGAGATGGAATAGACATGGGAGTGAGCTGCATGGATGTCATGCAATCCGCACAGCATCTGTAACCACGACTAACGACTCTGCAAGGCAGCAAGTTAGTCCACCACAGGGCAGGCACGACAGGCAGCAAGTCCCCAGACCACACCACAGTTTCAGTAGAGTAAAGGAGGCCAAGCAAACTTTCTCATGACATCCCTGAAGGAAGAATGACAGAAAGGGGCACTGGACACAAGGCCTTTTCCACTGCTAAGTGAGACAGAAAAATTCCTATCTGAAACACAGTTCAAAACCAGTCTTCCAGGGAAACCACAGTACTTGGACTCTTGGCTTTAAAGAGTGAGCTCCTGGAGCACATTTAAAAGATAAAATTTTGCCAGGTGTGTAGCATACAACTGTAGCCCAGCACTTGGAAGACGACTGCCACAAGTTCAGTTTGAGCTACACAGTGAGTTCAAAGTCAGCCTGAGCTATGTAGCAAGACCCCGTCTAAAAATTAAATAAAATACGAGTTAAAATTTCTAAAGGAATGTGTCTGCTGTGCAGAGTGCATGTATCTGTGCTAACTTCTACCAATCTCAGGGGCCCGGGAAAATACAAGCACACGGTTAGCTGTTCTGTGTCTGGCGGCTGCCAAGCACTGCTCTTGTTCATGTGCGCTTTGGCAGACAAGTATCTATGGTGTTTTCAAAACACAGGCTGCTGCCGGGGCCAGCAGGACCCATTCTGCTGTCTGTCGACAGCACAGAAAGCTCCTGAGTGAGGCCCAGGGCCAGCAGGGATGGGGTCTGCAAGAGGAAGCAGGCAAGGCGGGCTGCAGCCACACAGCCACGCTACATTTCGTTTCACAGTGGTAATACACATTTCATGGCTGGAAATGTGAAGAAGGCCGGAGTAAACGCAACTGCAATTCCTCAGCCATAACCAGTACCAACACACAAAGAAGCTGCAGATGGATGGCAATTGTCCTTTACCTCTCGGATCCGCGGATACCAGATGTGTTCTGTGTGCAAGAGCTCTGCTGTTCCATTGGCAACTGAAACATCTTGAAAACAAAAACAGACAAAGGTTTCCTTGGAGTGATGCTGCTGTTTCACAGGACATACTCATTTTATTCTTTAAGAGGAATTTCCCCCCCATTACAAGTACACTGATGTCATTACCTATCCGTAAAATTGTCGTACTGCAAGGTGGGTCCTCAGCACTAATTTAACCAAATGTCCTCAATCCACTAGCGCTCCCCAACATGGCAAAAGCTGACGGAAGTGGTGCTGCCCATTACTAGTACCAGCTTCACACAGGAACCAAGCTTTGCAAGCAGCTAACTGCAATGTCCGACAGCAAGGTTGCTGGACTGAGGTTGTAAAACCTTAGATAAAACAGAGGGTTCTTTCCAATTCCTCACAAAGTAACTCCTAGGAGCAAGGAAGGAAATGAAGGCTGGAAAACTTGGCTCCTAGAACCTCGAAATATAACTGTATTTTCAGAGTATGATAGGTCTGACTGATTTTCTCAAATTTCTTATCTTTTCCTGACCTTATCAGGTTCCTTAAGGATCTCTGCAATCCCTAAGGAAGGGGAATGAAAGTCATTTGCAGAAAACCACAATAGCCAGATCTTTAAAAGGCAAAGATGATCCACAGAAGGGATGCTGACGCAGCCAAGAGAGTGATTGGGGTGGGGGGGGTGTGTGTGTCATAAAATCCACTGAAAGAGAGAGGCAGGAAAATAGCGCAAATGTTTTTCTATCCCTTTCCCATACTTATCCCTTTCACTAACATACAGGAATGAGGTCATTTCTGGTCCTCACCTGCTCTAGGGTTAGGGATGAATGAGTGGATAGAAAGAGAGAGAGACACGGTCCACAGGCTGGAGCATTCTAAGCTGTTTATGGGTCGGTGTGCTCTGCCTAACCTCAGAAGGAGCGAACACCGCTCAGGGCAGCGTGTCCAGGCCTCCCTTTATCACCTGCATTAAAGGACCCCAATGACATATGTGGAAATAACTGCAATTACCTGTGGTGTTACATTTCCATTTATCTAAAGACAGGATGGCTCGAGCAGGGGCCAAAAATGCAAAAGCACTGGCCTGAAACAGGGGTAACCTAAAAGAAATGAGACCAAAACCATGATCACAGCATCAGGAACTACCGAGGTAGTTCACTATTTGCAGCTTAACAGTCTTCCATAGACACACAGCACATCGTAATGCAGGCACACCTGGAAGAGAGCCCCAATCTGCACTGTCTACAGGCGCTTGCTACAGCCTCCCCTCCAGCCACTCTGCCCCCAAGCAGCTCGGGGGAACCCTGTGGTCAGTGCCAGCACCCCAACACCAGCCCCTGCTGTGGCCAGTCCCTGCCATTGCCACCTTTCCCCTTGGGGGTGGGGGCCATCCCTAGGAAACAGTGCACTTCTGTTGTGTCTCCCTCCCCGCTTCAAACTCTTATCAGTTACACCAGAAAATGACTGTCTCCTTCTGTTGTTACATTTCATGAATCAAAAACCACTCTAGTCATAAAAGTATTAAAATCATTAAAGTAATAAAATAATGATAGTGATCTAGAAGTATCAAGAAGGAAAGCTGTAAGTTACAAAGTGACAGTAGGTATCATAAATATGCTATGCATCATAAAGCACTTAAGTGTTCTAACGTATTTCAAAGGGCCGAGAACACTGGCAGACTCCATTAAACTTCCTATCTGTATCCTCAAGTTAAAAGCTGAGACCCTCAAATGCCACCATTCAGTTACACTTTAGGTAATTCATATTGACTTTATGAATAATTTAGCCCCCAAAGATTTTGCCATTTTTATTGGAAATTACATCACTTCAGCTAAGCTGCACTGGAGTGGCTTCACTGGTTAGCATGAGAACTTAATCACTTTTTTCACACTAGTTGGTGGTAAAATATCAAACTGGTTCCTGCTATTTGCAGGGAAAGGAACTGCAAGGCACCTAGTTCTTTAACTGCCTGAGACCTTGCGAGTGACAGAAGCCCAGCCTCCTCCGCTCAGCTGTGCCAGCAAAACCTGTCACCAGCAAAACGGACCTGGACGGAGAAGCAGAAGTAGCTCTGGCCAAAGGACCAGTGGCTGCTTTGCAAGCCCAGAGACCAGCACAACCCATTCTGAGCCTGATAAGTCAAGACTCCTTTGTCATGATGCCCTCTTGGCAGAATCAGTCATGCAATGAAATGAACTGAGCAGGCAGGATGGGCTTTAGGACAGAGGTGAGCCACACAACACAAACCAGACTCACCACTGGCAGCCATTCACAGGGGCGTGCTGCCACCAACCATCCAGTTATAATTACCTGCCTGAGGGGCCCCAGCACAGAGCTGCCAGAGTGGAACAGGTCTAAGAGGAAACAGCTCATGCCTTATGCAATCCCACAGGCACAAATCTTCAGGAACACACTGAAGGGGGGAAGGGGGTCAGCACATCCTTAGACGTGTTCCAAAAAACACCTGTTTCACCAGTTTCAGACTGATGAAACTTAATGTGAGATCGAGTCACATTTGGAGAGCTTGTACTTAGGGACACCACCATCACACTGCACCAGTGAGTCCCTGGAAGTGGCATAAGTCAGGACTGGCTCTGGGTTTCACACATCAGTCAACCTCAGTCTGAAGCTGATCTCAGCACCTTTCAGGGCAAGCATTTTTCAGCTTATCCAGGACAAAAGGCCAGAACACTGCTCAAAGAGCCTCCCATGCTGGCCAGGGTTCTGGGCTGCTGAGCGTGGGGGGCATCAGGGAAAGTCTCTCTCTGGGATGAGCTGGGCAGGAGCTGCCTGGCCCGCATCACCACTGGGCCTGCACAGGCTAGCAAAGATTTCCAGGTGGCCTGAATGAAATGATCTCAGGGATGTTAGATCAGAAGCACGTTCAGCAGCACTTGCTTTCCTAGATCACAGGCAGCAGTGCTCTTTTCCAGCGGAGGCACAGCATCCGGAGGCCTGCCAATCCTTGGCTCCTCCTTTGCACCCACTGACTTGGCCACTGTTCCAGGCAAGCCTGACACCCTTGGGGTTGGGGTCCCAACAGGGGCAGAGGGACTTGTTTACCACCACTGCACACCCAGAACCAAACAAAATGAACCAAATGCCCTGCTCACAAACGCTCTTAGAAAGGAATTTGGTCAACTAGAAACAAGAGGGCAAGCCTTCCCAATCTGCTGATTTTTAACTGCAAATTTGGGAGACGATACTGTTTAAATGAAAGCATTCGTACAGAGATCAGGTGACATGCACGTGAATTTCATAGCCAATCCAGATGCAAAGCATCCTCTGGTGCCATCAGAGAGAAGTCGAAAGAAACTGAAAAGGTCGTAAGTCCTCAGGAAGTACCGGGCAGGTGCAACATGTATCTGTCCAGAAACTAAACTATTTAATGGAAAACAAGAACAAAACTTGTCACAGATGGCGCTCTGTGTCTGGCCTCCTCAATCTGCCACGAGCAACCAAACTGAAGCCGGCATACAGCCTTTCCTGCAAATGCACACTGCCTTGAGCCTGGACCAAACAATAAGTGCTAAGAAATATAAGTCTGCCTGGCTTTGAGAAGATGTAGTTATACCATTCTATCAACAACCACCAGGAGTGTCTGTCCTTAGTGCTTTTAAAGAAAAGCAAAGCACCACATGTCAAAGAAACCTTTTTCTTAATTGGTAACATTTTCCTGTTATTTATGGTATATCTATTCATCCCAGTGCCCTCCTCTCAGCTCAACTGTCTGAAAGTAGCTTGCATATCTAGTACATGTCACACTTCAACAGGCCTCTCTTAAGAATAAGCACATGCTAGCTGGGCATGGTGGCACATGCCTGTAATCCCAGCATTCAGGAGGCTGAGGCAGGAGGACCTCTGTGAGTTCAAGGCCAGCCTGGGCTACACAGTGAGACTCTGACTCAAAAAAAAAAAAAAAAAAAAAAAAAGGATAAGCACATGCTTCTGCATCTATAGCTCTCCCTCACCATGTCTAAGAAAAGACATGGTAATGTAATCTAATATCCAAGCACATTGGAATTTCTCATATTTTAACTAAAGCAATCTGATAGCCTACTCAAAGTATTAGGCATAGGTGTTATGCACTGTTACTGTGTCACATCCGGACACCCTGCATGTCCCACTAGGTGGGTGACTGCTGTCTCTCTCCATTTGAGAAGTACTCTTTCCCGGTCATAATTAGTAATTTGTAGGGTAATTCTTAAGACAGTGTAGATGGCATATTACCACTCGCTTCACATGGGGGTGCGGGGCTTAAATACCAGGGTTTTCTAAAAGGCAAAAAAAATTATGATTTTTCCAATCTCATCATTCCATCTGTATTAACATCTTTTATGTAAAAAATGTTCCTTTTGGTCCAGTGTCATCTCCTTTCTAATCTCTAGACATCACTGCAGACTCATGAATGCTCTTTCACTCTGGGTTTTATAATTTTCTATCATGACTGTTCTTAATAATTAAATTGTCCTGAACTTGTCCAAAGCACTTCCTGTTCCTTCTGACAGAGCCATCCCCACCCTCTTCCTTCCCTCTGTCCCTCATTCTTTAGGCAATTCTCCAGCTTTCTAGCCTGAGATGGCCAGGTCCAGCATGGCTTCTCCTCGGTCCATACCCTGTGGCTGACCGCTCTGCCAGGGAACCCTGGTTCGTTATAGCAGAGAGTGGTGGTTAGCAACCAAGACCTGGACTCTAGGTGGACCTGCTGCCACTGAGGCACCACTATTTCTAACAATGCTTTTTTTTTTTTTTTTTTAATTGGGGATCATAATGACATCGGTGATTCAACCTAATCCTTTCCGTATTTTCTCTCTCTTTCCTCTGGATAATCTCCTTGTCAAACATGAGAGTATCAACTACTCCAGGCTGATGGGTTCTTAGCATATGAGATCTATCCTACTTTAAGATCTGACCAGGTACAAAAGGGCACGAGAGTCCAGGCGTGACAATGTCCTGTGTTGTCACAGCAGGTGTGTGTGACTGCCTGCATGGGCAGAAACTCATCAGACCGTACATGTTAGCAAGAGTATATTTTAAGGTTGAGAGCATTTTATAAAATTCTGGCTGCTAAGAATCTTCAGCGGGTGCGGAGGGAGAAATGACATATTTCTGAAGATGTCAGGTGTGCCTGACAGTCCCAATATTTAACAGAGAGAAAGGAAAAGCGCTTCCTCTCTCCTCATACTGGGGACTACTCTGTCCTCCACTCCTGTTCACGCTGCTTCCACCAGCCGCCTGCCTAACGAGGAGGGTGCAGAAGTGACGACGGGGTGCGAGGAGGACGAGCTGTTCAGAGCATGGGGCGTGCCAGGCAGTGGGACTCGAGAGTCAAAAATTTTATGTACTTCAAGAGAACTTAATCACTCTCCTAGTCCCGCACACATCAGCACTGCTCACAGAGTGACATAAAAGGAGACCGCCAGAAGGGAGGGTGGACAGCAGCCTCAGGAAACCCAGCACCCAGCCCGAGAGAACAAGTGGCTGACCCAGGAGGACTCGGGACTCAGCAGGAGCTGCATCAACGCCACTACCAGTGTCTGATGGGCTCTGGGAAGGGTTCAGGGATCAGATTGCTGGCTGTGTGGCCATGGCTCATACCCACTCCCTGCCACATTGGTCGGGGCCACACAGCTCCCCCCAGGCTGCACCCCCACCACCTTCCCTGCCTCCTTCCCTTTGGAGGGCTCGAGTGTCAACAAGGGCTGACAGTCTGCAGGGTGCACTGACACTCAATACACCTTCATCACTTTATACCAGGGGGAAAACAGCTTTGAGAGACCAGGCAGCTCGGCCAAAGTCTCAGGACAGGTAAGGCAGACCTGTACCCAACGGCCAGATGTGGCTGGCTCGGACAGCGCCACTGTCCAAGCATTCTCCCCGGGAGCTTCCTGGTCTCTCACTGTAATGTACTACTTAAGCATTCTTTCTTAGGGAAGTAGCTGATAAATTTTTTATTTGACGGGGCGGGGGGTGGATACCAGACAACCTGCTATTATGTGCCTCCTTTAACACCACTTACTCAGGGACTCTGGCAAAAAATGTTCACCCTGAATCACCCATAGGCCTGGCTCCCTTTCCAGGTTCCAACACATAAGGGAAACTACAAAGCAGATTGAACACCATGAGGATGCACTCAGACAAACCCACAGCATGAGACTGAGATGCTCTGGTGACCAGCCTTCCTGTGACTATTCTGAGACCGAAGTGACACTGTGAGCTAAGGCTCCACAGGAGACCAACCGAATGCTGGCCTGGAGAGCCCATGGGGACAGCTACCAGTGTACTTTAGGATAAGTGGGAGCTAAATGTGGACTGCACAGGAGACACTAGGACAAAACAGCTTCCATCTTCTCAGGTGCCATCAACAGCATCCTGGTGACGCAGGGGGCCCTCATTCCGAGGGAAACCTGTGTGAGTGAGCCACCTGCAAAAAACAGTTAACACTTGGACCCAACACAGATACGTGTGTCTGCCTCCTTCCACTCTAAGTTCCATCAACAATCAGGAGCTCAGTGTCCCCAGATTTAGGGCCCTGCCTGCATCAGGCCCCATAAACCTGCTAAGACTGAAGAAGGGGACTGCGTCTTTCCTGGGCAGGACTGCTGCAGGCTGACTGAGTCTGGGCGATGGGGTCTCTGAACAACCCTGCCTTAACTGCAAAGGGTTGGAAAGCTTTGCACTAATTTCCAGAACAAGCTAAAGGGCTACTGGGAGGAACAGCACACATCAACCAGGACGAGGACAACTCTTCCAACCTCCTGCAAGCAAGCTCAGTAGGGATGCTGAAGGCAAAGTGCAAGGAACTGAGGTCAAAGGCGAAGGAAGAAGCAAGAGTGGGAGGTGGAGAGAAGGAAAAGCAACTACGCCAAGGAGGCCCAAGCCCAGCAGACGGAGGCTCTGGGAAGTGAGTAACCATGCCACACAAGTCCCACAAGTGGTGCTAAGATTCATGAACACCACTTATAAAAAGATGGTGGTCGTCCCTGGAGCAAAGGGACCTGAGCAGCAATGAGGGGAAGGCGGAGTACAGCACACAGGGTGACGTCTGCAAAGTCACACATCTGCGCAAAAATAAATACTTTTTTTTTTTTTTTTTTTTTTTTAAAGAGGGGGCTGGGGATTTAGCTCAGTGGCATAAGCACCTGCCTGGCAAGTGCAAGGTCATGAGTTCAATCCCCAGTACCGCAAAAAAAAAAAAAAAAAAATCAAAGTCATACATCTGCGGCTGTAGCTCCCCCATCGACTCTGGCTGATTTTATGGCACAACAGTTTCCAGGCCAGCCCAGAGCCCATGTGACAGGAAGACCTGGACCAACACAAGATTATCCCGGCTCCAGAGTTCTGAGGGCCCCTCAGAAGCAGAGGTGACAGTCGGTCCTCAGGGCCCACATACCCAAGACACCCAGTGCAGTGACTGTGATGACAGCAAGCAGCAGTGAGATACATAAACATATGGAATTTATTCACAGCAGGAACCATGTCATCTGTGAACCTGCCCAGAAATCATGAAAGCTGAAACAACTCTTCCTGCTGCTGCTCTGAGCCTGAGAAACCCCAGCAAACCCACACAGTTCACCTGCCAAACTCAGCAGTGATGCTGGGAATGAATCCCATTGGCTCCCCCTGCCCTCTCCTCCCACAGGGAGCCACTCTTGTACCCCTCACTTTTCTGTTCACTTGATCCTGTTTTGAACAGCAAATAAATCCATAGGCCTGTCAAAATTCACGACTTATGACAGCCCATGCTATACACATTTAGTGGAGCAAAAGGAAGTTGAGTGACAGCCTACAACCTCCTAGGCTATTTGGGGAAGCTTATAGTAATCTACAATAATATAGCAGGTCGTTAAATTAACAGGGAAATGTCACCCACTGGACACCACCAGCAGAGGTGCAGAGGCCACCTGCACGTCTCAATGCTGAGTAGCTGGGTCCCTTTGCTTCTCTGCCACTGCTGAAACCAGTCATTGAGGCACAGGCTCAGTTAGTGGGTCCCTGCCAAATCCCAGCCCATCTGTCCGATGGGGATGTTCCATGACTCACTGTCACTTCCTGCCACTGGACCAGGGTGGAAAATGCTCCCTTGACCCTTTGAGGTCGAGCACCCTCTAAGTCTTCAGAGCCTGTCTCTAGCACCACCTGCTTGTGACCCTTCAGTCCCCAGAGGGACACAAGGCCTTCGTGACAGTGTTGCTCCATTATAGTGCAGGCCATGCACTTCATCGCACACACTGTCACTTCTGCTCGCCACCCGCCGCACAGACAGACTAGGTATCTGTGGCACCAAGTCAGAGTTATCTCTCTTCCCAGGTCAAGAGTGAGGTGACTTGGGTGAGGACACCTTGGTCCAACAGCCACAGAAATCCCACGTCCCCAGACCAGCACCTTGTGAGCCTACTGCGGACGCTCTCCCCTGTGCAAGCAGTCACCCACTGCCTGCTGCACAACGGAGCCCACAGCTGCAGAGAGGGAGGAGGCAGGGGCCCTCCTGCTCTCTGCACCACAGGGGACACAGGGTGCACTCCCCCACCCCCAGGCTCCACATTTCTGGTTCCAAGCCAACTAGGCAGGGTGCCAGCTCCTTGACCCTTGCTTTGTCAGCTTACTGCCCTGAGAACGGACAAAAGGCTGTCCTGCCAAGACCCAAAGGACACACCCAGAGTTCTCTCAGGTCCTCAATTCTGTCCACAAGGATCAAGTATGGGTGGGCCTAGGCCTGGGCATGGTGTCAGTGCAGCTGCATACAGGCCGGACATCACTGCAGCTGAGGTATCTCCAGGTCGCTCTTTAGGTCGGCCAGCTACTCCCACCCAGAGGCACTGCCTGCGCTGCCACATGTCCTAACCTCCCAATTCACTGGCAAGCTGGCTGTTCAGGGAAAGAACCACTTCCCCAGAGGCCAGTCCCTGTGCTCAAAGTAAAGCTCTCAAGGGCTTTTTCACTCATGCTGGCTTAGCAACAGAGAGCCTTGAATGTAGTGAAGCACAGGGATGCTATCACCACATTTAACTGCTTGGCTACGGCACTCCGTGGAAGGCTTGGACCTCATCCCTTGCCAGCAGGTGGATGACAGCCCAGCATGGTGACAATCATGGCCTAGCCCAGTGGCATGCACAGGGGCTGTGGGAAGCCCTTTCAGGACATCATCTACCCTGTGAGAGGAACACCCCAGCACTGCTCACTGCTTCCCATGAGGGTGGGACTCCAGCTGATGAAAATGGAGGCCATGGCTCCCAGGCTCAGAGCTGTGTGCCTCTCACTGCCACCTCCCCAGCAAGGACACTGAAGCCTGACTCACACAGTCTCTAACAAGCAAGAGAGAGAACAAGAGAGCTCATGCTAGGACAGTCCTGCCAGTATGGGACCCTACCCCACCCTAGCACAGCACAGCCGCAGGACAGGAAGAAGGCAGAAGCCAAGAACAGTGGAGAGGGCAAGCTTGAAGGAGGCATAGGAGGAGCCCCTAGCCCTTCCTGGCTGCTCCATTCTCACGGGGATGCACAGGTGAACAAGCCAGAACCCGGCATCAAGGAGGCCACCCCAGCCAGCAAAGAGAAAAGACGGAGACCTAGAGACAGGCACATGGGAGTAAAGGCCACGGTTGAAGAATGAACACAACATGTGCACATGGGAATTCAGAGAGTGAGGGCTTCCAGGGAGCCGGGCATGTACCATGGGAGGGAGCACAAGCCAGGATGGAGGACGTGTGGGGGCTGCTGGGTAGGAGGCTGAGATGGCAGGACACACAGGGCAGTGGGAACAAGGCTCAGCAGTGCAGCTGGAAATGTGGAGGGGCAGAGAGCAAGGAACAGGAGAGACCTTGGGCACATCTTGGTTTGAACTGGGAATGGAATGATGGCCTGGCCAGCCCAGGAAGATGTGGGCAGCAGGGTGGGGCGCAACATGGGTCAGAGAGGAGCCCTAGAGGCAGGGAGATCACTACTGACCTGGTGGGATAGCCCAGGAGGGGGCCAGGAGGACCAGCAGGGGACAGGGGTCAGAGAGAGGCTGAGTTTCTGGACTATGTAACTGGGAGTGGGTGGTGCCCTTCAGTAAGAAAAGAAACATGGGAGTAGCCCTGCAGGGTGGGGAGGGCACCAATGGCCACAAGGATATCCCCACTCCAGCCGCCCTGAGCTGAAGGCTCGAGGCACTTCAGAATCCCACTCAGTGACCCAGTCTCACCTGCATCCAAACGTGGTCTGCAGCAAAGTTGTGATTCCCACGCAGAAGAAAATGGTCCCGATGAGCTGGCTGGTGGCCCACTGGTCATAACCCACACACATGGCATCTGCCAGCAGAAAGGGCACCGCAATGGTGCCACTGAAGCAGGTCAGATAGTGCTGCGGGTGGGAGGAGAGACCGAGTGGGACAGAGTGAGGCCTCCTGCTTCTCCCCACCACACCCTCACCTTCTCCAAAGCTTCCTGTGGCACCCACAGGACCCTTTCTCCTCTGCCCTGGGAATGCACGTGAATACTCTTACATTCTGGAAATAAACTTAAGCTACTCATGCTGTATTTCTGATTTACTAGTATTTTATAACTGCATCTTTAGGATCATCATTCTGTGGTTTTTCTGTTTGTGGGTACAGTGTTTTCCATCTTTCCTGTGGTCTAGCAGTCTGGTGTGTTGAGGTCAGGAGAGGTTCAGGAACACAATGAGTATAGGAGAAACCACTCTCAGCCCCTCCTTTGGGGGCCCCTCCTCACTCCCTGTGGTCCTGACAGAACACTCCCTCTTCCTTAAGGGCCTGGGGTATTTCTGTCCTGCAAACATCCTGCATTTCTTCCACCCCTGCCCACATTTTTCACATGCGCTGCCGGCAGCCCAGAACACAGGTGCTTCTGGACACATACCAGGCTGCTCGGTGTGCACGAGTGGATGTGCTTCTGTGTGTGCTAAGAAGAGTGGGACGCAGGCAAGGCTCTCACTGATTAGACTAAGGGAGACTTCCAGAGCCATCTATAGCAGAAAGCCTTTAGAAAGCACCTCCCTTGCACCTATTTTGGAACTGTTGGCCAGGGTAAGTTGTTTGCCAAGAGCACACAGCTCCTGTGACCCCAAACCTCCTTCCCAGGACTGCCCCCTCCCTCACCTCCAGGTCACCTGAGCTCTGCAAACCCAGCCACAGTGCCAGGGAGAAGCATGAGTGGCCCCACTCCCAAGCTGACAACAGCCTGGGCCCCGAGACCCTCGTTGTAGCTTCTGAGAAAGCTCAGGAGAACCCATTGTGCAAGCTCCAGGAAGCAAGAGTGGAAAGTCAGACTCTGGAAAGGGGTCCAAGCTGAAACATAGAGCAGCGCCAGCCAGGAGATGGCACTGAGGAAAGACACCCCCCACAAGTGCACTGGCACCTCAAAAGACTAAACTAGAAATGACATTAGACATAGCTACTCCCCATTGGGGAGTCTTCCCGAAAGAGTTAAAGACATCGTATTACAGTGGTGCAGGGAAACCTTGGGAGCAGCCTCTGGGCCCACCCAGGACAGCAAGCGGCTGCAGGAAGGATGGTGTTTACCACAGAATGCCACAGAGCCACCAGGAGGGGAGCCTGGGTCTCATGTCAGAAACCCAAATGTAAGGAAGGAACAAAATAAAAGACAGGCAACAGGAAAAAAATGCTTCCCAAGGTTGTTCTTGGTTTATTAATCCAAACATTGTGATTTTTGTCTGCATTTTTTTAAAAGAGAAAAAAATGCAGAAAAGAAAAACAAAAAATAAAGTGACATACAAACAACTACAAAAACAACAAAAACTCAAAACAATAACAATATAGGCTTTCAAAATAAGATAGGAATTTAACAATGGTTGTAACACTGCATATTGTTATCTTCAAAAGAGTTGCTTAGATTACCAGATATAGACATGTAGAATTGATCTAATCATGAGTATTAACTGTTCTCTTCCAAGAATAGAATTAGTAGTATAGTCATCTTAGTCGTTTTATATAAATATATATAAACAAATTTATATCTTTTTCCTTTTGCCTTCCTTTTCTCCTTTCCCCAATCCTAGTTACTTTTTCCCTTTGAGCAGTTTCTTACCCTTTCACAACATCTACTGTAGACCATGTATCTTATTTACTCTAAGTTTCTTACACTAAGGAGACTATATGGTATCTATACACATCAGACTTATTTCACTTATGAGTATGGTCTCAAGTCTCATCCACTTACCTATAAAAGCATCAATGTAATCCTTCTTTATAGCTGAGTAGTTCTCCATTATATAAAAATAGTGCATCTTTTTTATCTACTCCTCAGTTGATGGGCATTTGAATTATTTCCAAGATCTGGCTATTACATATTGTGCTGCTATAAACATGGGTGCACATATATCACTGTGTTATGATGTTTTCACTTCTTCTGGGAAAATGCCCAGAAGAAGTGGGACAGCTGGGTCAAATGGGACCTCTACTCCTAGCTTTTTCAGGAACCTCCACACTGATTTCCACAGTGTATTTCTGTTTGCTGATATTTATAGTATTCAACAGGTTCTTAAAGGTATGTAAACATGCTGAAGATATAGTTCAGCAGTACAGCACCTTCCTGGCAAGCACGACAAGGTCATGAGCTTGATTCCTTGTACCAAAATAAATAAATATCCAAATAGATAGATAGACAGACAGACAGATAAAAGTATGTAAACTAGCCAGGTGTGGTACATGCCTCCAATCCCAGCACTTGGGCAGAGGAGGCAGGAGGATCACTGTGAATTCAAAGCTAGTCTGGACTACAAAGTGAATTCAAAGCTAGCCTGAACTGCACAGTGAAACCCCTTACCATAAAAGACCAAAAATAATAATAATATTAATAATAATAATTTTTAAAAAGCTTTAGACTTCTCAAACCAGCAGGGTTCCCTGTTCATAATAATATCACTTAATATTTTGTAAATGTAAATAAATCTCTGGATGTGAAGAAAGCAAGCAAGCCAGCAAGCAAGTCTCCTCACTTGTCCTCCCACTCCAGAAAAGCCACTTATAACCCTGCAAGCCGGGAAATGGTGCTGCCAGCCTGGAGGGGACTTCCCCGGGGCACGAGAGGCCTCCCCTGGCTGTGTCTCCACACTGGCCCGAGCCCATCCATGCACCCTCCCGCCAGAAGCTACAGCGGGTGGAGCAGCTGCTCCATGGCCAGGCTTCATCCTCCGCATGTCTGCTGCAGGGGCACTGAAGGGCCGCCTGCATTTCACAGTACACCCTGCCATGGGTGTGGCCGGGTTTTTGGGCCAAGTATGGGAGATGAAAATTAATTCCTTTTGCTCTCTGCATCCTTTCTTCTAAATTCCTTTTTTTTCTATTTCTATGATTTTCTTTCCTCATCTGATGTCATTTCTCTTGCCTCTGAAGCATCAGCCTCCTGCATCAGCCTCCAGAGTGGTGGGTTACAGGCATGCACCACCACATTCCACATTCAGTATTCTTAAAAGAATGATTTTATAAGAAAATCCTTAACAAATAAAAACCAAACTTGAATTTTCTAAAACTCTAGATGGTAGACAATGCAAGCTGCCAACAGTTACACATCCCACAGGAAGCATCTTACCTGCAGCCCCAGAAATATGCATAGGTACCAGGGAGGAACGTCTTCTATGGTGTAGATCATGTCTGACCGCTGGGGGTCCAGACTGCCAGTGCTGTCCAGGGTCTCCGCAAGAGAGCTCTGCGGGTAAGTGGGGACGAGGTGGACTCAGTGAATCCCAGAAGACTGTCAGCCCTGCACAGCCCACTGCTGAGGACAAGCGGCCCTCCTGCTGCTCCAACATTTTGAGCTTGGCTGCCTGTGATGCAGGCTCAAGTACACTTGCTCAACGGGACTGGCCATCCTCAGAATTCAGGGTCTTGTGTCCCTTGGCATTAATTCACCCCCAAGAGCACCCAGCTTGCTCTGAGTTGCTCCCCTAACCTCAACCCTCCCACATGGATGGAGACCTTAAAGACCACGAAGTGGCAATGTGAGTGACACCTTTAGGAAGACATGTTGTAAAATCTTTAGTCACTTTCCAACTGATACCCCTCCAACCCCAATCCACCCCTGTCCAGAAAGGAACTTTGTACCTAAAAATAAAGCCTATCTTGCCCTGTCAAAACAGTTACTCAAAGTTGCTAAACAAAACATGCAGAACTCCCAAGTCTATCAACATAATAACTCATACACTAAAAATGCATGTATAGTTTGGATGAAAAATTTTCTTCTCTCTTAACCACCATTAGTAAGAACTTTTAGAGAAATAAAGTGCTGAAATGCTTTTGAAGCCCAAATTACCACAATGTCCTGACTTCAAAGTTACAGCCTGGGTATTTTCAGTCAGCTTGGGCCACAGTTTCAAGCTTACTCAACATTGGACCACACAGGAGACTCAAAGTAACCCTGCCTTCCCCAGGGAGTCTCCCAACTGCAGACCCAAGAGGAGGAGAACAGCAGGCTGGGAGCCAAATCCCTTAAATACAAGAAGTGACACACCTCTGCCTAAAGGTAAATGTCTGAAGTAAGCTGACATTTGATCTAATCTAACTGTAACCGAAAGTGCCCTTTCAGGGAGAGTATTTTCTTCTGACAGATTTGCACTGTTGAATAGGTTCAATTGGAGT
Source organism: Hydrochoerus hydrochaeris (assembly GCA_004027455.1). Classification (NCBI taxonomy): domain Eukaryota; kingdom Metazoa; phylum Chordata; class Mammalia; order Rodentia; family Hydrochaeridae; genus Hydrochoerus; species Hydrochoerus hydrochaeris. The sequence continues at coordinate 143,473 of PVLA01001898.1, forward strand.
GTGTCTTCTGAAAGCTTGGTAGAAATGGCAGAGAAACTGTGTGGTGAGAGACAGACAGACAGAGACAGACAGAAACAGAGACAGAAAGATCAGCTCCATAGGCTGGAGCTGACCAAATCCTGTGTTGTGCCTAGGAGCCACCTGACACCTTGCCTCCTAAGAGTGGGTGTGTGTGACGGGAAGCCGAAGGCTGGGCCAACTGTTTGTGCCAACAATGAGAGTTATGTCAGGGCCCCTGGAGACAACTGAAGCTGGCTGTGCAGGCCTACGTGACTGACCCCTAGTGTGAGCCCCATTCACCAGGCTAGGGTGCGCTTCCACAGAGGGGGAGCACCCATGAGTGCTGCCACACATTACTGCTGGGAAACTGAACGCTCCATGGGGAAACAGTGACCAGAAGCCAGCACCTGGTAACTCCTATACTTGCTCATGTACCTTTTCCCATCACTTTAATCTCTATGCCCTCTTTGTTTGAAAACAAGACAACAATGAACCACGAGGATTACAGGGTGGCTGAGTCCTGCGAATCCTAGCACATCACTGACCCTAGCCAGGAACCCCACGCTGAGCCAGCCAGCCTGCTACCTTGATGCAGTCATGGTACTGGGTTTGCCACATACAGGCGTGTTTAACACTGACCCTCTAACCACAGCCCTGCATGACAGTGCCACTAATAACAAAGTATGGGGCAAAAAAACATTTCCCCAACGCAGTATGTGCTAGAGTTTTGCTTAAAGGCTTGGTTGCCAAGGTGGCACTATTGAAAGGGGGTTCTTAAGAGGGAGGATCTAGTGGGAAGTCCTGAGACCATGGGACACATGCACACACACCTAAAGCACTTACTCCCACACTTTCCTATCATGATGAACCCTGTCCAATAGCAGCCCGACCGAGGCTGCCTGGTCTTGAACCTCCAAGACCTTTGAGCCAAAATAAACCTCTCTACTCCCAAGGACCTGTGTCAGGTATTTAATTACATGATACAGCACTGAATAATATAGATGGGTTTTCACTGCTCTGGCCGAAGAGCTTCATCAAAGGCATCTTCTGTCCACAGGAGCTACCCACTGTCTCTCTTACTGCAGTGTTAGGACATAGAAAGCATGGTGCTAGTACCTTTCTTTTAATATAAACATTATAAGTCATTTCATTCAGTCTTTAAAATGAACCATAATAGATACTAATACCAACAGACCAAAAGTCTTTCATATGTCAGGGGTTTTCAGATTTTTAAGTATTTTATGCCAGTTGGACACCTGAAAATCTGAAATCAAAATGGCTCCAAACCCTGAAACTCTCACTGGTACTAAAAGTTTTGGATTTCCAGATTAAGCACGCTCAGCTTGTACTCACACTTCACTTTAGAAAACAAAAAACTCATGTCCAGGGAGCTGTGGCAACCCCCTTAGGGTCTGAGTCAAGCTTACGCCCAGGCCTGACTCTAACCTTCAAGTTCTAGACTACATGGTGAGACCCTGCCTTTAAAATAAAAGTCTCTATAATATCCCTGATCAGGGTCACATCTTATTATCAAGATGAATGGAGTAGGAACAAGGACTCCGACCTCCACTGCAAAGGGAACACACCACAGACACACCCCTCGCACATCCCAGGGCACAGATACAATGCCCCAGCGGCCCGGGACCAGCTGAGTACCTTCTCCGCAATGCCGTTTTCTGTGGTGTAGATGGCCATGAGCTCTGTGTCTTCGTTGTCCTGCTCCCCGCTGGACGTAGCCCCTCCATTGATCACCACCTGAAGAGAAACGCTCCATGAAAAGGCTGCTTCAGCACTGACCACTCTGCTGTAGAGAATGTGCTTTTTCCAAGGTTCCCATGGGAGCCTAAAATGGCACCGACTATTACGGCCCCTATGGGAAACCTGATGGGCATTGCTACATAGGGACACAAGGGTGACTTCTGATGGAGGAAGGAACACTGTGTCCCACTGGAGGAAGGTCACGGTGAGCCAGAGTGAGCTCCTCAGGGGAGACAGGAACTGGAACGACCCTGAGGAACCTCAGACTATGGGACCCCAGAACCCTCCAGGGTGCTCAGGGGCTAGTACTGGGCAGGCAAAACCCAACTGGGACTTTTACCACGGCCATCTGGCAGGAGGAAGCGCTGGGAGCTGCAGCACTACTGTGGTTCACTTTCCTTGTTAGCAGTTGTCTGTTTCTCACCACAGTGAAGCAGACCAGCCTGCTACTGTGTGCACCTGCTCGGGGCACTGGGAGGTGTGTGCAGGTCAGGGGTGCAGGGAGATGATGGTGGGGCACGGGTGTCCACACACATAAAATCTAGCTTCTGTGTCCACCAGGTAGTCCCAGGACCGATTCAAAGGAAACACCTGACACCTAGCAGCAGTTTTCATCCTTTGCTTTCCACGCCTGTCCTTAGCAAGGGGCAGCAGAATTCTTGGTTTCCACGGGGTTGGAGCAAGAACTTTAAAATATTTTTACTCTTACCAAAAGCTTCCATTCCCAGGAATCTGTCCTAAAGAACGAGAAGGGCTTTAACCCAAATAAAGTCATCACTGATGAAGTATGATCACAAGTACCTAACTACAGACTATTTACACCCAAAATACTGTAAGATGAATGCAAAAATTGCAAATGTAATATTTAGTTAACCGTACACATGTAACACAGCTACATGTCAAAAATACAGGCAAAAACAAAGCATACTGAAAAGGTTTAAATTCCAGCATTGTGAATTACAATAAAAAGAAGAAAAATACTGAAAAAGGGTCCATATCAATAATTCACAAAGAATACCACAAATCAACAATAAAGGCAAAGTAGTCCAAGGAAACAAACCAGGCCAAGAATATGCAATCACAGAAGAAAAATGAAAATATACAATGAACACATGAAATGCTGTCTCACATCATCTAAAATTACAGATATAATAATTAAAATATAAACTTATTTTTTAGCAGAGACGGGACTTTAGGAGATGGTCTGGCGGGGATCAGCACATGGGGCCATCCCTGGTGGAGGAGCCACAGGGAGCACGGTGTGTGTGGCCACATCCTCCTGGGCCCCACTGCGCTCTGCACAGAGCTGTGTCACACACACACACACACACACACACACACACACACACACACACCACCCCCCAGTGTGACCGGTGCAGTGCTGCATGAAATCCTGATTACTTAGGGACAGCCTAAATGTTCATCAAAAGGATGGGAATGTGACCCCTTGGGAGGGTGCTGGCCTAATGTGCATGAGGTCCTAGCTGGCCTAATGTGCATGAGGTCCTAGCTGCCAAACAGAAAAAGAGACAGAGACTGTTAAATTACAGTACCCCATTCAGAGAATAACATTTTGCTTTTTTATTGGTGGCAGCAGAGAGGGTTTGAGACAGGATACCTCACTATGTAGCCCAGGCTGGCCTGGAACCCTCCGTGGTTCTCCTGCCTCGGTCTTCCCAGTGCTGTGACTACGCCACCACACCCAGCTACACTGTGGGCTTTCTACTTTTTACACAAGCCGACTGGGTTTGTGCTAGCACTTTGTAAAAGTAGCTGCTACGCGTTACCAGCTAAGTAAAATTCCTACAATGAGTGCTGCACCCCACACTGTCTCACAGCAGCACTCAAACTACCAAGAGGCCAAGGGCAGCATGCGCTCAGGATGAATCTCCCAGAAATGGTGCTTGGTGAACACAGGTCTGGCGCAGAGTCCCCCGGCTCACACTGCCCTCCCCTCCACTGTCTCAGTTGCTGCAGCAATGACTGCTTCCTGGGTACAGAACACCTTTGGGGGTGACTCAAATGTTTTGGAACCATATGGAGTTGGTGGCTGCAGAACATTGTGAATGTGTTAAATGTCACTGAATTGTTCACTTTCAAATGGTTAATTGTTATGAAAACCTTGTCTCAGTAATTTTTTAATTAATGTGGCAGCAAAGATAGCAGATTCGGCCAAGAGGCAGCAAGCAATTCCCTCTGCGCTTGAGGTCCCCCCCACCCCCGCCACAGGCCTCAGCCTAAACAAAGGCTCAAACACTCATTTAACAACTATCCAGGGCGGCCACACTGAAGCCAGCAGGCAGGCTGGGCCTGGTGAGGTCACAAGATGGCCTGGGTATCCAAGACAGATGTGGTGATGGAGTCATCTCCAGCCTCTTGGGGACCAGGCAGCAGTTGGCGGACGTCCTGCTGGCAGAGGTCTTGCTCCCTGAGGGGTGGGCCCGCAGGGCCATGTCCAGCAGCGCCTAGGCCACTCTGCCTGCCACACTGTGGTTCTGCCTTGTGGCCAAACAAAACTAACTATCCTGGCTGTGTCCCAGCAAAGGAGGATGCAGGTTGCAGCTCCCAGGAGCTGTCCTGAGCAGGACTTGGACTAAGGAATTCCCACTTCATGCAGGAGACAGGGGGGAGGCCACGCAGTGACACCTAACAGAGTCTGAGATCAGATGCCCCTGCCGCAGGAGCACGGAGCACAGCCCAGAGGGAGGAAGGAGAGGTAGGGAGAGAGATCCTCAGGATAAGAGGAGCTGGGTGGGGAGAGGTACGGGTCCCAAGGAGACTCATGTCGGGAGCATAGGAATCAGCCCTGGAAGGGGCTTCAGGGCTGGTCCAGAGGTTTCCTGAACCCTAAATACTCTTGACCTAAGTAACATGATTTCTAACAGCAAGGTCAAGCTGACCAGGGCTCTCAGGGCCCACTCCACCCTGTGGACTCCTGTGCCGAGCTGAGCTGCAGCTGCCCACTCCCTCTCGGCCACCCTCAGTCACTCTACAATCTCATACTCCATCATGTCTCCACAGGGGACAGAGAGGTGGAGGACAAACTGGGAAGATGGAAGGTTCTGGAGAGGAGGAGGAAATAAAGCAAGATCTTACCAAAGGGAGACTGGGCACATGGAGGGGCTGAGGCTGTGAGGAGTGGGCGCTCCAGGCTGGTCTCATCTGACCCCACTTTCAGGTGTGTTTCTCTGCAAAGAGAACTGCTCAGAGAAAGAGTTCTACCCTAAGCCCTGATTTATTTCACAGCACTGTTTCTTTTGGCTGATTAAATTAGCTACACTGAGGGTCCACTTTTTTTAGGAGCACACAAATTTAATTTTAAAAATCAAATACTGGAGCTGCAGGTATAGTTCAGTGGCAAAGCACACACTTAGCATACTCAAGGCTCTGGGTTTAATCCCCAGCGTTGAAAAAATAGATCAGTTTTACAGAAAAGGCAATGGAGCTTTTGTTTTTTAAGGGAAAAGGATAAAAATATTACTGATGATATCAAAGCTTCACATTTCTGAACCTTGACACTATTTTTACTGGGAAATAAAACATGTCTTGGAAAGCTTATAATAAAGTCTGGTTTTCTTTTGTGCTATTAATAGCACCATTGATAACAGAGGAGAATCTTGGCATCTTCCTGGGATCTCAGGAAACTGATCAAGTTTTTATAAAAATATCACTTTATTTATAATCACTTTGGGAATAAGATGTCCTTTCTTCACCCCTCCCTACTCCACTATCTGAAACCAAACTCATGGCTTTACATTCTGTGTCCCACACTACTGCTGTAAGTCAGGTTTCTCTGTTAAACATGTCTGGGTGATTCTGTCTTGTCTCCCAGTACGGGGCTATTCTGACTGCCTGTGGGAGTGTCAACGGATCAAGAAGTGAGTCTTCTATTCATGGCCTCATTTCTACCAAGCCACGCCAACATGCCACAGTCAGCTCCTGAGCACAAGGGGAGGATGACAGCAGAGGCAGGTGGACTCAGAGCACCCAAAGGTCTGTCCCATCTGTCCCCATGCACAGAGGTGGGGGCTGGAGCCACAGCCATGTGTCTGAGTGTCACACCACTGCAGTGCTGGGTTTAAACTGACAGCTGTGCCTGCTCGCGCAGGTGACACCACAAGGCAAGGATATAGGCACCTGGAACCTACACCTCTGCTCAAAGGTCTGGAAGTCAGTTCCTCACTTTTCAGAGCCCAGTACACTCGCCCACCAAGCTAACAAGTCTGGCAGCCCGGTGCACCACTGCACACTAAATCAGGCACTTGCAAAGCAGTAACAAGGTGACCCAGATTAACTGCTTTCCATTCTCTGAATAAAAGGTAACACAATTCTCATCAGACACACGCCAAAGATCATTTCCTCTGGCATCCAAATCTACAATTAAAAGGTGTTCTAAATGACTAAAGATATCAAGATGGGAGTTTCCCCAGACTATACATCAAGCCCCCCCACACACCTTTTTAAAATGAACATAAAACCTCCCACCATGAAAAATAAATCAGAAAGTGAATATAAGACAGCGTGTGCTAAAGCTGCAGCTTGTCAGTCCCAGCCTGGAACACACAGCACACAGACCTAGTGCACCAGGCTGCCCCCCACGCTGCGGGTACAGAAAGCCTCTCATCTTGCGCTCACTGCCTCTGCAGACAGGACCTCCTGTGATGCCCATCTCCAGCAGCTGACACTGCAGCCAAAGCAGGAAGACCCCCAGGGCTTGGCCCTGGTCTTCTCCAGGGGGCCCCACAAACACAGCAGCCAGGGCACTCTCAGGGTCCAGGTGTGTCCCACCTGTCCCCCAGACCACCTATTCTTCAAGAGGACCCAGGAAGATGCCTCGCTTCTGTGATCCTAGCCCACACTGAAAGCATGTGTAGGTCATGTTCCTGCTCCCATGTCCGACCTGGGGTGGGCAGCAAATGTTTGCCCAGCACATACTCAAGCCAGGCACTGGGTCTGGCACCTCACCACATCTTTCCAAGGTGAGGTACCTGGGCAGGGAACTGGAGACATCTGCAACAGTGTGAGTACAGTCTGTTTCTTCCAAAACCCACAGAAACATAATCCACATTATGAACTATTGAGGCACAAGACCAGGCGGGGCCTTTAAGCAGTGATTAGAGACCCATTTTGTGAAGGGATAATCCAATCATGGGATTAGCAGATTAAGAATTGTCTTGAGGTGGTATGCTAGAAAAGCCTGGCTCCAACATACTTCTGGTCCCTGTCCAGCAAGGATCTGTGAGAGCCAGAATGACCTCACCACTGAGCCTGGTGATGTACATCTGTGATCCTAGCACTCTGGAGGCTGAGGGAGGACTGCCCCAAGTTCGAGGGTGGCCTGGGCTACATGAGACCCTGTCTCAAAACACAAAACAAAACAAAAAAATGAACTTGTTTCCTTCCTAAATGAACCAGTCTGTGGTATGGAAATACCAGCAACAGAAAACAGGCTAAGACGATGATCCTGTGGGCCTTGTTCTCAGGTCCTGCACAGATCCTTAGGGTGCCCAGCTGGCACCAGGACCCACCAGGAAGGGACACACTGCAGGCGCCAAACTACAGACTCCAATATGTAAAGAATGCAGAAGAGACAGAAACCTCTAAGAAGTCAGTCAACATCCCAACAGGAAAACCACCAGGGAAATATAAATAGCCCCTCAACATTCAAAAAGAGGTCCCACCTCCCTTGTAAGATGCAAATTAAAACCATGCAGAGAAACTTTTCCCACCTGCCACAGTGGCTGAGATGCCAGGCTGGCTGAGACCAGTTGTGGGAAACAGGCACTGCCCTCCAACATGTGAGAGCTTCCCCTTCCGCTTCCCAGGGCTCAGCCCTCAAGCCCACAGTCTCACTCTTGGAGATTTATCCTTCAATGACAACTGAGTGAAATTACTGATGTGCAGAACTAGTTAGTCCAGGGCCCTTTGTAATAGCAAATTAGAAACGACCTGGACATCTGGCAACAAAATCAGATCACAGTATATCCATCCCACGGATTGCTCTGCAGTTATAAAAGAGAATGAGCTGCTCTGTATACTGACATGAATTCATTCACACAGAATGTTTCTACAATGTATTAGTAGGGGAAAAGAGCAGAGTGACAGAGATTGGTATCCTGATACACAACTCACGTCCCTCATTTCATTTACAACTATCACAAACCTCTACACACATTTAAAGTAAGCTGCAGCACCAGAAATGACCCTAATGCACTTCACTGTCCTGAGCCTTGCCACTACCCTCACTTCCCTCCTCTGCCTTGCCAGGGCCTGGGTCCCCAATGCTGCTCCAGTAATTACCCACAGCTCCTCACACTGGGGCCATTCCAGCGGCCAGGCTTCCTCTCTCAGCTTCCAGGACAGAGTCTTCCTGGGTCCCTCTGACCTCTCACCCCACTTACCTATCTCCTCTGTGGCACCTCACCCTCCAGTCCCCTGGCCTAATTTAAATACCAAGACCACACTGCTTTCTTCCAGGGAGTAGACCCAGCCCCTTCTGCTCTGAGCACCACAATCTCAAACTCAATGTTCTACCCACTGATTGTCACAATCAACACCACACATTCTTAATGACCCCCACATCTACCCTGGTCATCCATTCTTGTCTCCATCTCTATGTGGGCCAGCTGCTCTTCCAGACCCTCAGGGAAGCAGCCGGAAGTTGCCCTAGCCTCCTCCCCACTTCTACCTGGCCCAGCAGCTGGTTCTCCTCTGGCACTAGCCACATCCCTAGCTCAGCAGGGCTGCCCCTGCCTGGCCTGTGGTCACTTCTCACCCTGCAGCCAGAGAGACCCTTTCAAAACTAGGCAGAGCATGTCCCTATATGCTTTGATTAAAGCCCTCCAACCCTTTTCCACAACTCAGGAAGAGCCAAAATCCTGACCAGATCCTGGGGCCTACAAATTCTCTAGTTGGCCCTGCCCCACCTGCAGGACCCCATACCCCACACCCTGCTGCCTGCCACTGGGCCTTTGTACCTGCTCCCCAAACAGTCATGCCCAGCTTCCTCTAGGCCTGTCCTTATCAATTAGCCTGTGTTACAGTCTTTCCTGGCCTCCTCTAACCTTCCCAGTTCTTCCTGTTTCAGTGTAGATGCTGTTGAAGTGACTGCATTTTCTGGTTTTTCCTTAGTACTTACTGAGATTTAACATTGTCTGCACATGTATCTGTATAGAAGGAACACTGTGAGGTCAGAGACAGAGAATTTTGTCTGCCTATTCATGGTTACAGAATTTCCCAAAGCCTAGAACCAACGAAACTCTAATGCATTAAAAAAAAAAATGAGTTACCTGCAGGTCCTATATGATCCCCACCTGGCCTCACATTTTATTCCTCACTATCCCTCCATTCCCAGATTTATTTCTCTTCACAGAATCAGCCACTGGCTGCTCTAAAATTGACACATTTACATATTAAGATCTGTTTCTTCCTGCCACCATCTTTAGAAAGCATAACACGGAGGGAGAAAAACTCAAAATTCAGCGGCTTAAAAAGACAAACATTTCCCCAGGTAAGAAACAGAAAGTAGTAGTAAATGGAGCCTTTGAGAAGCCCCACAGGGAAGGCAGCCACGGAACACCAGGGACTCACCTGCCCAGGTGGGCCAGAGCCAGGCAGGTCCCTCCCTCCCCCATTCCTGTCAGGCTCACACCTCAGTGGGTGAGGATCAGGTCTCCCCGCTGTGAGACCTGGTTCTGGACTTAGCCAGGCCAGGAAAATGCAACCCTGTAGGTGCACAGAGAAACAAAAGAAAATTGCAGAACACTGCAGAGGGAAAGAGAACTGCAGGAGAGACTTTAAGGATGTTAATGGTTTTGTGGTTCAAATGAAGAAACACTGAAAAACATACACAACAGGCGGGGCGTTATAGTACCGGCCTGTAATCTTAGGAGACTGGGGCAGGAGGACTGCTGTGTAAGGCCAGCTTGGGCTACGTAGTGAGTTCAAGGGTAGCCTGAATTACATAATGAGACCCTGTCTCAAAAATAAAAACACATGCGTATGAGAAGTTAAGAAATAAAAGTAAACAGAAATTATAGAAATAAGATGTACAATTACAGCAATAAAAATTCAATAAAAGCTGGCATGGTGGCGCATACCTATAATCTCAGCACTCTTGAGAGGCTGAGGCGGGAGCATCAGGAGTTCTAGCTCAGTCTGAGCCATGTGGAGACATAGTGAGATGCTGCCTCAAAATAAAAAACAGAAAAATGACGGGATGTAGCTCAGGGTGGAGGTCCTGGGTTCAATCCCCAGTACCAGAGTGAGGTTGGGGTGGGGTGGGGTCAGTGGAAAGACAGGGCTGTACACAAGCAGAGGAACTGGAAATCCTGAGGAGTCATGCAGCAGGCAGCACTGGCGAAAGTTACTCAAACCACAAGGAAGCAACAAAAGAAAAAAAGATATCAGAGCAAAGCACGACAATTTTCGGAGCAGAAAGACTAAGCGGCACATTTTGCAGAGCCACAGTGCATTTTACAGAAAAGAAGCGCCTGCCTTGCAAGCATGCAGACAGTCGTGGATTCGATGCCTGGTACCGATAAAAACAGGGACAGTGAAGCTGCTGATGTGCACATGCACTGATGGATTTACGCAACTGCAAAACATCACAGCTTCACTGCTGAAGTAAGGAAACCTCTGCTGGGCATGGTGGCACACAACCGTAATCCTAGCTGGAGAGGCTGAAGCAGGACTGCCAGTGCTCTGAGCTTACATAGTGACCAAACCAACCTGAACTACAGAGGGAGACAGAGACAGAGCCAGAGAGGGAAAGAAAAAAGAAAAACTAGTTAAACAAAAAATAAAACTATGGCAAGGCAAGTAGGCAGTTAAAACACAATCAAACGCTTATGAACTGAAGGGTGGTGGCAGTCCTGAGTGACACAAGTGTGACCTGGATGACTCTCCTTGAATGAAGAGCAATTAGCCCCACTTCGTTAACCCCGCCCACTCTCCATGTACTGATAAGTACAGAGATGGCTAGGCTATTTCTTTATCCCTTCAAGTGGCTTTAAAGAATATAAATAGAGCTGGCAGAGGTGCTGTTGAGTTTCTCAGCCCTTGGGGCAGGATAAAGAGCCACACTGTTAACTGTGATGAGCCATGAGATAAGAGGCTAGGACTTCCAGAGCAGAAAAGTTTACACATCAGAACTGAAGCACCACCCTTAAGACATTAGATGCCACCTCAGCTGTGTCATGCAGATCACTCTGTCTGCATATCATAGATGTGAACTCTGGCCACCCTTCTAGCTCAGCTCACAGCACTCCTGCACCTCTCACCTTTCTCAGAGTCTCTCATCCTCAAGCCGCTCCCCTCTTCAGGAGTTAATAAAATCTGGGCTGGGCCCTGGGTAGAGGCCTTTGTTCAGATAAACCACTACCTTGGCTGGACTTAGGACTCCCTTAGCTCCCCATAACTATAAATATGTCTTACTGTCTTGATTCTCGCTATGGATTGCACTGGGAATTAACTCGCTAGAATTTCAGTAACTTTTCCACGGGATTACAAATATTAATTTGCAGACTGTGATGATGACTGGGAGGCGCTCTCTATACACATCAATCCCTACCCAGGCAGCTCCCGCTTGCTCTTCAAAGCTGATCTAATTCACCCTAACAACAATTAATGAATAAGCTGCACTGTTTCTCCCCCTAGAACACATGCGTCAACCTAAGCCATTGACAGGACAGCAACTCCAGTTTCAAAGCTTTTGCTTTACAGGCAAAGATAATATCAGAACTCCTCTGTGAGCTACCAAAGTAAAAATGTGAATGTAAGTGATCAACCACGGTACTTAAAGACACCATGTGCATGTCTTTTTGACCAAGTTACGCTGTCCTGAGGAAGCAAATTCCAGAACCACAACTCAGGTGGCCCTAGAATGATTGTCTTGACACCAATCACATTTCCAATCCTAAGAGAAAAGCATCTTGAGGTGTGCTTTGCTTTTTTTTTGGTCACCGGGGATCAAACTCACGACCGCATATGTGTAAGGCAGGCACTTACGCTGCTGAGCTAAATCCCCAGCCCCGAGGCATGCTCTCTCTAAAGACTTTTCCCTTTTCAAATCAACTGATATCTGTCAAGTTACTTCATGGGTAACTTGACACATACCAAAATATAATCCTACATTTGGGAAGAAATACTGGTGCTGAACGTCACAGATGGGTGCGATCAGCCTCATCTGCTGCTTCAGAAACACCTGTTTAACCCACAGGCTACTATCCCAACACCAAGCACAGACACGGGTTCCAAATAGCACAACGTTCATCTTGCCGTCTTGCAGCACAAGCAGAAGCTGGATTACAGTTCACTACATAAAGGCACATTTTTGGAGAGAAAATTAAGCCTTCAGTGTCTTCCAGTACACAGTGCACGCTGGGCGGATTTACCAAGTCACCAGCTGTGTGGGCTCCCTTCCTGCAGGTAACCTGGTGGGCAGAGGAGCTCGGCTTGGACAACGTGGAAGGTGTTATCGCGGTACCCGTCATTGGAAACACAAGTGTTAGAGCCCATCCCACAATGAGTCCATAAAAAAACCCTGAAAGGGACGGAAGAAAGGCAAAGTGCCATGCTATTACCGGCAGAGTGAAGAAGGCAGGGTGCTTTGCTTCATCTTCGTATTTGCCTTCCGTGGAGCTCCCAGCCTCCATTGACTTGGAAGTGGTGTTCTTGCCAATACCCATCATTAAGAGAAGTCCAGCAGTGTTGCACTGTTGCTGGCCTGAAGGGAGTGGAGTGAAAGCTTATTCAGGCCAAGAGCCTAGGATGAGACCTGGCTTCCGGTGTCTGGAGCACCCAACGCTCAAATGGAGATGAAACCTGTGAGCGCCATCTCTTAGCACCTGCAAGAGACAAAAAAGCCGAATCACATCAAAGCACAGCACAGGACCTGGGCTCAATGAGACCCTGCACAGCAAAAAACCAATGTACATTATGCCCAAACAGCTACAATTTTCAAGGATCCACCCTTTAACAGCTATTGCCTCTGAATGCCCTGAAGTGGACTGTCACAAGTATCACGACAGAAGGGAGAAAGCACTGCTCTAGTATGCCTCTGACTTCCACTGTGGTGTACACACCTCACTAACAACTGTCTGCCGTGATGGACATGCTCAGTTCAACAGTCACCCCTGGTCAAGTGAGGCTTCAATGTGCTTGAAACACAGCTGGTGCAAATGATGAGCTGCAAATGAGAAGCCAAAACATTATTGATCAAATGACAACACAAATTAAAAAGAAATTCGTACCCTTCCCTGAGCTCCCCAAAAGGAGCCAAGGAAAAGAGAGCTAGAAGAGGAGTTAACAGTACTAGACCCAAGATGGACCTGAACAGCCTAGAAAAATCTCACCAACTCTGACACCATTCAAGAAAGAAATAACCTAATTTTTGTAGTCAGGGCTTACAAGGAAAAGGTTTAATACAGGACACACAATTTATACGATTATTTTATAACATTCACTCAGAGTCAAATGCAAAAGAGTGCGGAAGATCTGTCCTCACACTGGAGACATGAAGAATCCAGCTGAGGGCTTGGATCCCATGACAATGTCCTTCATGAGTCAATCTGAAGACCTAGAGCCCATGACAATGTCTCCCATGAGTCCAACTGGGGAATGTTAGCCCACGGCAACGTCTCGTGCAATTCTGTGTCAAGGATCTGCCCCAGGAAGGCCTAGAGGTCAGTGGTAGAAGCTAGAAAGTCTGTGCCAGGCGGTAAAGGATCTGTGCCAGTAGGCTGAGGTCTCTGCACTCACTGGAGCTAGGAAGCCAACAGAGTTCCCCCGAACAGAACTGCAACCATCCTCAGAGTGAGGACCAAAACTTCTCTGACAATGAGAACAGTTGAGTTCATGTCAGGAAAGCCAGTGTGCAACAAGCTTTTCCAGAAGAATCAACAGCACATCATCTTCCCCACCATTCTGCTTTTATGCTGTTGACAACAATATTCCGGTGGGCCCTCCACACCCAGCATCACGCTGATTCAGTTCAGCTGTTCCAAGCTACTCATTAGTTAATCCACCATACTAACATTCCAAAACAAAGAGAAAAACCTAAGCCTGGCCTGATACAAGACACTGGCCTGGTACAAGACACTGATACCCAACACTCGAGAGGCTGAAGCAGGAGAACTACAAGTTTAAAGACAGACTAGGTTACACAGGAGACTCTGTCTCAAACAAACAAACAAACAAAAAAACTAAGAGTCTAAAAGCACCTCAACCTAGATAAACAAGCATTTGCTGAATCTGGCTTCAAAGCTGAGGGTGCACAGGATCCCTACAACAACCAGTGCACACACACCATAAAACATGCCCCTGAATGCCGGATTTCTAAAAAGAAAGATGTCATGCAAGCAGCCAGGGTGGGCAAAGCATAGCAAGTTTGCTGGCCTGATTCTGGTGACAGCAGATCTTAATCACAAGTTAGTTTCCCACTGAGAACAAATTACCTGGAGAACTACCCAGAGAATTACCCAGCCCGCTGCCCTGCAGCCAGCTATGGAGAGGGTGGAGATGCTGACAGGAAATAACGCAGAACTGCCACAGAGACTCTGCTCACAAATACTTTGAATGAGCTGGCAAACAGTGAAAAATGTACACAAATAAGAGAGGATTATGCAAAAGTTGACTCCTGTAGTTAGATGTCTGAGCTGCCCAGACATCAAGCTGCATCAGAGAAAAGGAGAGCTGGGTTTACCTGGCACACTTTTGAGGCAGGATGCTGGGTTGTGTTTCCATATCACAGCTGTTTAAACCAGCTGTTCTCAACCCAGGGTGATCCCTCTGATCTCCAGGGGAGGAATGGTAAGATCTGGAGGCCTGCTAGGGCCTCACAGCTGGCAGCCAGCCAGCAGCATGGAGGGTGGGTGGGGGTGGGGACACTGCACCTCCCCCAGTGAAGAGGCCAGAGGCCCGGGCAGGGGCAGCAGAGCGAAAATGCAGAGAGAAAGAAGAGGACAGCGACTGCTGATACAGAAATGTATCCTTGAACTGTTCTGGGCTGTCCCCAGGACACAAAGTGCACCACCCCAAGCACCAAGGCTGAGGAAGCGGGCCTCAAGGCTGGGAACCGTGTGCCAGCCTGAGATCAGAGGGTGTGTCCACACGGCACCAAGTCAGATTGGGTAAATGCCAAGGTCCCGAGGCAGAATGCAAAAGATGAAAGGAAGCCAGGGCCAGCGGAGTTGAGGGTCTGCATTTGAACTTGTGTTAAAGAAGGAAAATCTCCCAGGGCCTCCAACCCAAGGCGCTCCCTCCCCTGCCCTCTTCTTTCTGCCTGCAGAAACAGAAAGTGCTGGAATCCCAGCCCTTGGGAGGCTGAGGCCAGCCTGGACCCGGAGGGAGACCCTGCCTCAAAAAAACAAAAAAAAACCAAAAAACAGGAAACAACGAGTAAGCCACACATGGCCTTGTCCTAACTGCCAGAGAAAGAGAAGTGAAGGAGGCAATAAAGGATGAAAGAGCGCGGTGATGACGGCAATGCCAGTAATAACAGCAGCTTTCTCCTGCCAAGTGTCTGCCTGCGGCAGGAACTCATCGTAGATAGGCCAATTATTTCTGGCCAATGACTAAAATACCACTTGATTTGCCATTAGCTCTACAAGATTATTTCAAAGAAATAATCTCAACAAAAGACACACGGCCATCAACAGTGAACAGGATTCAAACCCTAATGAGTATTTCTAATCCTCCCTAATCGCTCAGGCAGTCAGACATAAAGCTGGCCTTTCCCTGCTTGGCCCCTGAGCACGGCGGCAGCAAGGCAAGAGTTGCAAGGGGCAGCACATACTCAGCTGAGGGTCTGTTCCAGGGGTGCTGCTCTGTCCCCAGCAGCTGCCTGGCTGGGCATCACGTGGCCATTCCTTGTCCTAATAATCCTCAGACCCTGTGATGTGCACTGATGGGCTGTCACAATGGGACAGGAGAGGTGAGGGGGTGTTGGCCCTCCTGGCACCAGGAACCCTTCCTGGTGTCTCCCCAACATGGCCTCTCCACAGCATGTGCCACTGGGGTCTCTCAGCATTATTCCGACAGCCACTGAAATTCTTTTGTTTTTTGTGGTGCCAGGGATTGAACCCAGGGCCTTCACATTGAGCTATATCCCAGTCCGTCTTTATTTTTCATTTCAAGATAGGGTCTCTATACATTGCTAAGTCGTCCAGACTGGGCTCAAATTCCCAATCCTCCTGTCTCAGCCTCCCAGAGTGTGCGCACTGCCATAGCTGGCTTCTTGTTCCAACCTGACAATCCTAAACATTTGTCCTGGGCCATTCTACATGCTCCTGGATGGGGTCCTAAGTAGCCTGGATCCCATCCCCTGGCTGAAGGGCAACCCTGTCACCCTCCTCAGCTTCCCACCATCTCACCGGGCCCCTGAACATGTCAGCCCTCTGCTACTCTGCATCTTGCGAGTGCTGTCCACCCTACTCCACCTCACCCCATCTACACTTCCTCTGGCCACCACCTCACCACGGTGTCTGAGCATCGTGAAGACAGTCACAACAGGTCATATGTACTGCTTCTCATCTTCACATCCTCTGCCAGTGCTGCTTGGTACAATGTTCTCCCATCCCTCTTTGGTGAATTCCTGCCCTTCCCCCTAACCTCTAGGAAACTTACTGTGATGGCATCTACATCTACCTGCTTTTGTCCTTGCCCTCAATGCTATACTGATACTTATCATCTATACTATTCAGGTCCCTAAAAGGTGCCTAATCACAATTAGCCACACGAAATACAGCTACTTGGAAATGATAAATAGAAAATCCAGCCGGGGAGTTAGCTTAGCAGCATAAGCGCCTGCAGGTCGTGAATTTGGTTCCTGGTACAAAAAAAAAAAAAAAAAAAGATGGTCACAACGCAGTAACACCCACCTGTGGCCCAGCCAGACAGCTGCAGGAACCAGACAACCCTCCTCCAACACAATTTATAGAATTTATAGAATGATGTTTCCCTAATATGGAATTTTTTTTTTTTTTTTGAGACGGTCTTGCTATATAGTTCAGACTGGCCTGGACTTGCTATGTAGTCCAGACTGGCCCCAAATTTGCAGTGATCCACATGCGTCAGCCTCCTGAGTGCTGAAATTACATGCATGTGCCACCACATGCCACAGCTGGTTTATAACAATCATTCTTGTTTAATACTCTTATCAAATACCCAAACCTACCCATGATTGGCGCATATCAACATCACCACAGTCACTGGACAATGATGGAAGAAAATGGAGAATCTGAAAAGATCAAATCCTAACTGTAAACCAGGCATGGTAGCACATGCCTGTAATCCCATCACTGGAGAAGCCGAGGCAGGAAGACCACTGTAAATTCAAGGCCACTTTGGGATACAAGATGAGGTCAAAGCCTACCTAACTGCATAGTGAAACCCTATCTCAAAAAGACAAAGAAAGAAAGAAAGAAAGAAAGAAAGAAAGAAAGAAAGAAAGAAAGAAAGAAAGAAAGAAAGAAAAGAGAAAAGAGCAAGCACGCACATGCCAGCCTAAGTGTGTCAAGAGATATGAAAATCCTGCAGTTAGACAGCTGGTTTCAAAGGACACAAGAGAGACATTCTCAACATAAGTGGATCAAACAGCATCCACATTACAAGTTGGCAAATGACAACCCAGCCCCTTTTGAGTACCAGGTCTCCCGCTAAAGAGGAGTTTACAGTTCTAGGGTCACCATGGGAGGGATTCCCCGTTTTGTCTCCCCAGGGAGAGGCACCTGGCCTTGGCTGAAGCCTGTTCTTGTCTTCTGGATGGCACAGAGGCCTGGGCATGAGAGCCTGTTTGTCTTCAGCCCTGGTTTGCCCGAAGCCCACAGATTGTGGGCTAGGCAGTCAGAACTCAGAGGCCTGCCCTGGTGTGTGCCACACAGGGAGGGTCTCAGGATCATCACAGGTCCAGTCTCTGTCTTTGCAGATCCAGTCTGAGTGTCTTCCCCAGAGCTTCGGTTCATGCAGAACCCTTACGTGGAGCAGGGACACTAGGGGAGTTTGTGACATTCGAGGATGTGGCTGTATCTTACCCGAGAGGAATGAGGAGGACCCGTCCAGAGGGCCCTCTACAGAGAGGTGATGTCCGAGAATTACAGGAACGTGGGCACACTTCTCCTCCCTCCTGCCACCTGGATCCGCTGTGTGAGCTCCTGCCCTGCTCTGCGTCACACCGGGCACGTGCCTTCTTGGGGGAGACGCCTGTGGTACTCTCAGCAGGAATCACCACAAGAGGGCCCAAGCTCAGCTTCCCTTCACTAGCATCTGTCCCTGCTCAAAAACTCCTTTTCCACAGTTGCGGGGCATTAAACTTGGTTGATGGACTAGACGCTCCCTGGGATACCACCACTGTGTAAAACCACAGCTTCGCAATGACCTTTGTTAAATTTCTAATACGAGGGGCTTAGGAGCCTTGCCTTGGACCCAGATGCATTTTGAACCCAGTTCATTCAGAAACCACGCCCGGCGGTCGGTTGGATGCTTAAGTTCTGAGAAACCTGAGCTCAAAAGTTCAATTCCACCTCACAGAGGTTTCTCTGTGAGCTGGACCTGCCCCTGTGTGGCCTTGGTCTCCTGAGACCCCTGGACTTTCCTGAGGTTTTACATCAGGCTTTTTCTTTTCTTTTCTTTCTTTTCAGTACCAGGGATTGAACTCATGACCTCACACTTGCCAGGAAGGCACTTGTGCCCGCTGAGCTAAATCCCCAGCCTTCATGGGGCTTTTCTCCTTCCTTCAAAGGCCTGCCTTCCTCCCCTTAACTCTGCAGTGCTGTACAGACTGGTGCAATTACAGTACCTTTCCTGGTTAAATGTTCCTTAGTACTGTGCAATGGAGGGGAGATGGAAGGGCAAAAAAAGTTGTATCTCTTTTTTTCAGGGCATCAACGTGAATGTATATTCAATAACTTTGTAAAACATAAAGTGATTTATATATATATATATATATATATAAATAAAATTGTAAACTATTGCCAATTTTACTTAATAATTATAGAATTTCCAACATTTAAAGAAGAGTTTACATTTTTAAAGAATGCTGAATGACAACAAAAAAGAACGTGTGACAGGAACTGCCAGGCCCACAGAAAGGTTCTAAGGAGTTTACAGAAAAGTCCACCCACCCAGATGACGATGGGGTTGAACAAATGAATTCTGTTCAAGGTGGCAATAATGCTAAATACAAATAAAATTTCACAAAATATGTGTGTGGCCTTTAGGAAGAAAACTATTAAATACTACTGAGGATCATAAAAGAGATTTGAATATCCAGAGAAATAATCAATACTTTTGCCTAGGAAAATGACTGCAAGGGCATTCATTCCAATAACTATAACCTGTAAAGATTTAATAAATATCAAATACCCCAAAAGTGGACAAGAAGGGCTGTTAGAAATGCCTCTATGAACAGCCAGGCGTGGTGGTGCTTGCCTGTAATCCCAGCACTTAGATGGCTGAAACAGGAGGATCACGGCAAGTTTGAGACCAGCCTGGGCTACAAAGCAAGCTCAAGGCTAGCCTGAACAGCATAGTAAGATCCTGTCTCAAAAAGACCAAAAAAGCCTCTGAGAGACGAAGTTATAAAGTCGCAAGTATTTGAAAAATAATGAGAAGGAATCAGCTCTCTCAGTTAGAAATTCTAATACCAGGCTACAATAAGCAGAAAGAGTTTAACAGAGGCATAAAAACAGACTAACATACAAAAGCTAGCAAACCCACTAAGTGGCTGGGTGAGGCAGTGCACACAACCTCGGCACTGAGGGAGGCTCAGGAGCCTAAAGAGAGTGGTGCTGCCAGAGGCCTGGGGATCAGGAAATTTAGGGCCGCTATTTCACAGGTATTTCAGATTTGCTGTAAAACACTGCACACAGAGAACAATACTATACTGTGCATTTAAAAACCTGATTCAAACTTATATATCATGTTGACTTTTCTTACTCATCAAAAGAAGAGTACAGGGCCAGGGATTTAGCTCAGCAGCACAAGTGTCTGCCTGGCAAGTGTGAGGTCATGAGTTCAATCCCCAGTACCAAAAAATAGAAAGGAAAAAAGAAGAATAGAAAATATTTTTTTTTTTAAATGAGGCCATGACTAACTGGGTTTAAAGGCAACTTTACAGCTGGGTGTGATAGTTATGCCTGCAATTCCAGCAATCTAGGAGACCGAGGCAGGAGGGTCACAAGGTAGAGCCCAGCCTGAGCAACTTAGTAAGATCCTGTCTCAAAGAAGAAAAAAGAAAAAGAATATATTTAAAAGGAGTAGGAACCTGGCTCAGTGTGAAGGCCTTCTGTTCAATCCCCAGTTCTGGGTAAAGGAAGGACTTTGCAAAGTAAATTTAAGAACAGTATGTATCACACCAACTGGCTGTTTCTGTGTAAAGAAAAATAATGAGAAGGAATTAGTCTTTAAGACTACCTAGGGCTCATTTAAAATGCAAACGTCTTCTATGAATGTAAGCAAAAGTATAAGCCTATTCTAGTACCAAATTCCAAATACTCAAAGATCCAGACAGGTGAATAGATAAACAAACCAAAGGAGTATTTCTCAGCAACAGAAAGGAGCTGAGTACTCATCTGAGGTGCACTTTGAGAGAAAGAAACAAGACACAAGACAGTACAGTCTGGGCCCAAAACGCAAAGGTTCTCACACAGGACCTAGAACCCAGGGCTGCTGCTCCGGGGAGCCGGCAAGGGGGAGCCTCAGGAGTAGGAGGAACCTATATTGTGATGATGATTCTAGGGGCTCCCTTCGCTGAAGGTATCACTTACCAGAGGTAAACTACCTCAATAAAGTTTGACTTTAGAAGAAAAACTACTGTCATTTGATATAATCTCACTGCTTGAAAAAATGTTCCCTCCTTCAATTCTGACTCCATAGAGCTGCTGCCCTGGATCCTGGAAACCCATCCCTGGGACAAAAGCACAATCCTCAAATGCCCCACCCCTCCGCCCAGGCGAGGTATGTTGTATACCTGGACAAACCTGTCCAGACAGGGAGGAGGGGCATGGCTAAGAAGGGCGACTTTGGGGTTAGGACATCGAACCCCAACCTGCCAGCTGGATCTTTAGTCCTTACCAAGCCAGAAACTAGAGCTTCCGGAGCTGCCAGGTTCAGCGGTAATGAACATTTTAAAGCTGGCCTGTGGTTCTCTGCTTAAATCCCATCATCAGGGGATTATAGCTGAACTGTGCTTTTTCCACTAAATTCTGTAGATGCTAACTAAACATTTGACCTAAACACTCTTAATCCAAGTTTTTAAAAAAGGATTATTAAAACAAATATTCTCAACTTATATAAGATCTACAGCCTTTAAATATTACCTAATACAGAGTCCTGCTTTAGGTCTTTTCTGGTTTTAATCCTAGCTATAATTACCTAGTTTCTTGTAAAGCTCTGAGCAGCTATGAATGAACTTCCAAGTAGTGGTTGTTGATAGGTGCTGTGATGACAGCTATGCTCACAGGGTGTGACTAAAAATCTCCATCTACCATATCCTCCTCCAAAGCACTGCAAGAAGAGCTGGGGATTTAGTGCAGTGGTGCAAGCCCCTGCCTAGCAAGCTCGTGGTCAGGAGTTCCATCCCAGTACCACCAAAACAAAACAAAAAACTCAAGGCACTGCCAGAACTCCTGCTTTTATTTTTCACACTGCAGGTCAGAACCCGATTTGTGAATCTTGAATCTTGAAGAGAATTTTTTAAACAGTAAAATTCAGAGCTGGGAATGTAGCTCACTAGTAAAAAAAAAAAAAAAAAAAAAGTTTTTAAAAGGAAAACAATGAAATTGAGCTGAACAAAAAGAGCTTTGTTTCACCAGATAAGGTTGACCCAGGGCTATGATTTGGATATGGTTAGACTGGGTCCCGTGGGGATTGAGGCACTAGAGGCTTGGTTCTTGGGTGTGTCGGGAAGAGGTGAAGTTTAATGGACAAACCCTTAGGGTAATTTGGAAAGGATTAAGTAGCTCCCAAGGGACCCTAGTTAGTTACCTGAACAGGGCTGCACTGATTACCCCCAGCCCCACCCTCGCTTCCTGTCTCCTAGTTGACTGGGATCTCTTCCTATTGTCCATATTGGGTGGTGATGCAGTCAGCAGAGCCCTTGCCAGAGCCCTGGACAGAGGCAGCACCATGCTGTCTGGGCTTTCAGACCCCAAAACTGTAACAAAAATAAACCTCTTTTCTTTATAAACTACCCTGCCTCAGGCATCTCATTATAGCAAAGGCAAACTGACCAAACTATCCAGAGTTAACAGGTAGAACACTTTGTGCTGGGGGTCAGTCAAAATGAGTCTGGAAGCCACTGAGATTACTAAACCTTTGCACGGTAGTTCAGGCATGATCCACAATCATGTCCACAGTTCAAACAGGGTCATCAGCTGAGCTTACACCAATACTCCCGTAAGAATAACATGCATGAGTCCAAGTGACGACACTAAAAATACCATCTCCCTCTACCCTGATGGACAAATACCATCTCCCTCTACCCTGATGGACAAATACCATCTCCCTCTACCCTGATGGACAGACCTGTGATCACAGCATCAAGGTGGTCTTCCTTCCCACAATTAAGGACAACAATCTGTGAAGTTTATGGAAAACAGCCCATGGCTGCAACTAGAGGGTCTCCTTTGGCCCCTAGTATCTCAGCCTTTGTCACTGTCTTGGTTTGTGGGCTTATTTGGGGTGGGGGTGGGGGTGGGGGTGGGGGGTAATTTCAAAAGATAGGGACAGGACACAACCTGGATCTGTGAAAGGGACCCCAGGTTCCACCGCAGGTTCCACCTCAGAAACCAACTTCCACCTGCAAAGAGCTCCACCTCAGCAGCACGCTAGAGAGGACCCAAGAGAGGACACTGGTAACATGGGGATGTTCCTGGATTATCCAAGGATGAGGGAGGTGGAGAGATCATTGATTTACAGCACATAACTCAAAGCAGGCAGCTGGCTTAGGAAACGAGAATAGGTGGTGCCTGCAGGAAACCCCCTCCATCTGTCTCAGAGGCTGTGCCTGAGGATCCCAGAGAGAGAACAAACTCCAGTCCCAAACCAAACTCAAATTTAAGTTCAAGTCCAGCCTGAGGTGCGTGGTTTTGCTGGCATCCGTTTACATGCACACCTGAGCTGTGACAAGCGATGGCCACGCTGATCATCAGTTAGGGGAGAGGTGGAGTCTACGTATAGTAAAATGTCCAAGCAGGCATGTTTTGCTTGCTCAGGAGCTTTTACTTTTACCTAAAAAGTCAACAACAGCCTTCATTTTCCTGACCATTATGAGTGAGACGCCGGCCTTGCCTGGGACAGACCTATAGAAGTGCCTTCCCCAGGTGCTATTTAAATAAAACTGTAGCAAGACCATCTTAAGCCTACCTGTCCTAAGCACTCCTCCCTCGGCCCAGATGCCCCCATGCTGCCCACACTCATCTCACATCTCCAATCCGGGCTCATGAGTCACCTCTTCCAAAAAGCATCAGCTGTCCCCCTTCACATAGGGTTTCTGGCACGGCTTCTGTATCAGGCAGAGGTGGGTACAGGGGCAGGGACAGAGTGTCTTGTATGTAAAAGGCATTCACACACTTGAGGAAAACAGGCATTTTTCCATGGTCCTGTTAGACCCTCTAGATTCATTCAGGGAAATCTTATGCCTGGAGCACCAAATGGGAGAGGGAGAGCTAAGAGAGCAAAACAAGTGTCCTACAGGCCAGATTAAAATGTAAATACAGGGCTAAGCACGGTGGCACATATCTGCAATCTCAGCTGTTGGAAGGCTGAGGCAGAAGGACTGCCACAAACGTGAGGAGAGCCTGAGCTACAGAGTTCAAGGCCAATCTGGGGTACACCGTGAGATTCTGCCCCCCAAAAATAAAACAAACAAAATATAAACATATGGGACACAGCTCAGTGGTAGCACACTTGGCTAGCATGTATATATCCCTTTAGGCCAGTGACAGTGAACCTCTTAGAGACTGAATGCCCAAACTGCAACCCAAAACCCAGTTATTTATCACAAAAGTACCAACATGGCAATTAAACCTGAATACTGAGCTTTTACTAGAAAAAAATGACTCTCATTATCATCTTTTGTCTTACAAGGAAAACAATATGCATCCCATAGATTCACCACCACTGCCCTAGGCTCAATCCCTAGCACCACAAATAATAATTATATACACATATTTCATACATTTAGATTGACATAGATACAAGACTAAATTCAGATGGGTTTTACTGCATGCATTTCTATTGTGTGATTTAACACATGACTGTGTTGTGCAAATGGGTTTTTTAAAATTAAATACTATTTAACGTGTATTCATAGGACTGGAGATGCAGTTGAGTGGCAGAGAACTTGCCTGGCATATGCAAGGCCTTAGATTTGATACCCAGCATCCAAAAAGTTACATAAATAAATAACATTTAGTAATTACCAGTTATCATAGGAGCCACTGGAAAACTAATTCTAGATGAAACTATCAAGATAAAAACAAGTGCATAATAGACTACCAAGATTATCCCAGTCCACATGCAAATCTCTTCACCTCTTCTTTTAACTGAGAAACAAGCATGATTTTGCTCTTAACTCTAACAAAAAGTCTGGGAGTTCTGGGGAATTGCTATGGCCACTCACAGCTGAGCAAATGAGGCACAGAGGTTCACCCTTGGACAGAAGCTGGAGGTGAAAGTGGCCAGCAGACAAGCACTGAGACAAGGGACTGAGAGATCACATCCCAAGGTCATTTTGGAAGAAGCCAAGGACAACACAGTTACTGTCAGGGAAGGGAAAGCTTCCCCTCTTCCAGCTCTCCTAACACCCTCTATCACCCCACCCCACCCCACCCACTGAAGACACGGTGCGTCCCAGGAGGTCACTCTGCCCTGCTACAGGCACCTGGGCTCTCTGCCCTTCCTCCCTTTCCAGCACTGCCAAGGACTGATACCCTCTCCCCTCCTGAAGAGGAGGCCAGGGGGAGGGTACTCAGGTCACTTCCAGCTGCTATTGCCTGGCTGGAAGAAGACACAAGTGCTGGAGAAATGCTTTAAACAAACCTTCCACTCTCTGCCTCAAGCTCAATGTACGAGTTAATAATCAGCTCACTGCTTGTGCTCCCCCCTCCTACCCCCTACATTCCATTTGGGAACATCTTTGCCCTTTCCTTATACTTAAGGTGCCAAAGCCAACTTTTCCTCCCACACCTGCAAAGAAGCCTTGCTCCACCTTCCCCTCGTTCCTAACTATCCATTATACCTATTCAGTTTTGCTTGGGTTTTGTCCTACTTCTCTCAACCCCCAGCTTCCCATTCCATTTGCAAGTCTTTTGCAAAATCCTTTTTCTGCCCACCATTCTAAAGCCCTTTGGCGCCAGCGGTTACTCCTCCTCCCTGCAGACAGACTGACTCTCGAGATAAGGAATAGAGCTCTTAGGCTTCACCCACCCATGGGCAGGCCTGGGGCTGAGCAGTCCACCTGGCCTGCACCGTAAGGAGGACCTGGGCTAGGTCACCATAATTATCCCCAGACTCAAGCCAAGCACACAGAGATATCGAAGGGCATGGTTTTCCCTTCACTTCCCATAAATGGGAGCTACCAAACATTCCACATCTGCATCACTCGTTTTCTTTTTATGAAAATGAGTGTGTTCTGTTCTTCCAAAGAAATCCATAAAAAGTATGTGTACTATTGTACAAAGACAGTAATGACTTAAAATTGTACCCCACCGTGCACTGCTTTTCTCTGGTATTTCAACCTAACATTCTTACCCAAAAAACCTTAAATGTGTTAAAGACATGTACTCAGCTTTCCACAAGACCCCAGCTTTCCATGAAATTTACTTCATCTGTATTCATTTTTTGTTGTGTACTTCTGAAATTCTACATAAAAGGAAACATAGAAAAACAAAACAGACAGGGCTGGGGATTCAGCTCAGTGTCATAAGCGCCTGCCTGGCAAGTGTGAGGTCATGAGTTTGATCTCCAGTACCAAAAAAAAAAAAAAAGAAAAGAAAAAGAAAAAGAAAAGCAAAACAGAGAGCAGTAGCAGTCCCAAGACTGGACCTAAGAAAATGAAAACAAATAAGCATTTGAAAACAATGTGATCAGACATTTTCGTTGTTCCAGATAGGGATTTTATTGTTACTCTTTCTGGCATGTTTAATGAAGGGCACTGCCTTGTAACAGTTGCATAATATTTATTATTAATTATTAATATTTAGCACTTGACAGCTCTAAGGAGGTCTTTGGATTTTCTACTAATCCAGCTGGGCAAACTTGACTCAGGTTCCTCTTCCCCAGACACACAAAGCAGCACTAGGCACACATATCAGAAAATCAGACGTGGTCACAGATACGAACACACACAGACACAGAGGTAGACAGTCAGACTCACCGACCCGAGTCTATTAGCAGTAGCCTCAGGACGCATCCCCCAAAGTAGGGCTTCTGCACTAAGAAGCAGTCTTACCTTTGCAGTCACAAAGGTGTCCTTTACCAGTGCCTCCCCACCCTGCCTGGCAACGCTCTGACCGTCCTGTTGCTCGGCAGAGGAGGCCTTCAGGTGCTGAAGCAATTTCGGCTTTTATAACCCATATGGGCTGGCCAAAATTGTATAACCACACCACCTCATCAGAAATGCCATTCGTATTTCACAACAGCCACCGCCTGGTTACAAATGGTTACTGCAAGCCTTTATCTATTTCAGTCTCCACACCAGGCGGTAGCAGGTTTCTTCGCTGCAGTCTGCAGAATCTATTGTACAAGCCCAGGAGCTGGGGATTACGCGTCTCAAACCCACACAAAGAAGGGAAACTCAAAGCCATCTTTCCAGCCCTGTGGTTTCAGATGAACAAGTCCACCCACGCTGCTGTCAGCTCAGTGGAAAGAGAGATTAATTTTACTCCTTGGTAATTTTTCATTTCCCCAATCAAAAGCCGAGTGACAATTGTTTTCAAAGCTCAGAGTTTCAGAGATCTCAAAGTAGGAGCTCTTCATTAAAGGTAGACAAAGCAAACAAGTAATGAAGCCCAGACAGACACACCTGGTATCTGCCATGCAGGTCCCCAGCCAGACAGTCCCTCTGAACAGAGGAAAGACTCTCAAAGTCACCAAGAAGGCCAAGCTGCGCTGACATCAGTAACAGAGCAGAACCTGTCCCTGTATCTAGATGGTCCTTCCTAGTCCTGGCACCAAGCCACAGCCTGCCAGGAGCCTGGGCAAAGGTCACCCTGCACCCCCAACTCGCCTGTACCCCTGTACAGGACTCTGCCTTGGATTCCCAATCCAGATAGAGATCACGAGGTTCTGCAGGAGGGGCTCTGCCAGCAGAAAGGCACATCCTGGCAGACAGGGTCCCTAGGGTAAAGCTGAAGCGAAACTAGGGCAGCTGCAGGTCTGCTCCTTCATGGCAGCCTTGGGGATGCAGGAGAAGATGGCTCTGACTGGAGAAGCCATCAGAGACACTGTGGATAGCTGGGAGCCTCACGCTCTAGGAGACCCACCACAAGTGCCCACAGGTCCCCAGCAACAACCCAACCCCGGATCAGCACCCCTGAGGGGCTGGGGGCTGTATTCTGGGTGCTCCGTGAAGACCCTGACCTTGAGGGACACACTACAGGTGTGCCAGAAATTTCTGATGGAGTGGGGGGTGCAGCTTGGCGGTAGAGTGCTTGTGTGTGCACAAGGCCGAGTTCGATTCCAGCACTGCGCACACACATGCACACATACGCCCCAACTGGATGAGGGAGGAAGAGTATTTTTTAAAGTTGATTTTAAAAATAAACAGAATCAGACAATATAAGGAAAATGGATGAAGCCTAGCTAAGACAACAATTACGGAGAAAATGAGCTTATTTAAAAACAGCAACACTAGAGGAAGGTAGTTCAAAAAGGCAGTAGGTGACAAAACGAACACAGAAATACTAAACACTGCATGATCTACCCGGTCCCACTCTGCGAAGGGTGGTGCAGCTCGAGTGCACCACTGCCAAGGAGCCAGCAGCTCTGCACCAAGCAACTCCGGTGGTGTCTCTGGAGCAGGGCTGTGCCACTGCTCTTCTGTGTCCATCTATGTGTTCTAAATTCTAGTCAAGCACTTTATTAGGAGGTGATGTGAGCATCTTCAATGCTTAGCACCGATGTTGTGTTAATAAATCAGGACACACCGCTGGGGATTTAGCTCAGTGGTATAAGTGCCTACCTGGCAGGCGCAAGGTCACAAGTTCAATCCCTGGTACCAAAAAACGAGAACAAAAACAAAAACAAAAAAAATCAGGACACAAGTTAAAAATGACAAAAGGCTCACATTTGTGCAGATAGATACAAAGAATTTAGTTCTTCAGAAATAACTGCATTGGAAATTATCTAATTTTATTAAATGTAATCTCTGATTTATAGTCTTTATATTGTCTTTTTAAGAATAAACTTTAAGCCAGGGTGGCACATGCCGACAATCCCAGCACTCAGGAAGCTGAGGCAGGAGGGTCACAAACCCAAAGCCAGCCTGTACCACGTAGCAGGTTAGCAGGTCTGAGACCAACCTGACCGTAGAAGACTTTACCTCAAAAAAGAAAAATGGCAAAAACAAAAATCCTCACAGATTTGGTGATTACTTTTCCAAACAAATGTTACATGCTCAAATCTCAGTGTTCCTGTTCTTAAACTTGAATAAAACATGTAATTGAATTTAGATTATGAGTTAAACAAAAACTACTGAGTCTGTAACAAGACAAGGAGAGGGCCTATATTAACAGTGCCCTCTAGTGTTACAATATTTAATTGGCACTTGGTAAGCCAAAATACAACAAAGTTAAAATCTGTTTTGGAAAATTTCAAACATACAGAAAAGTGGACAAAATTAAAAAACATTTTCAGTTTAATCCAACTTACTTGTGATAATAGACTGTGACTCGTGTGGCAACTTTCTTTCTTTTCTTTTCTTTTTTCTTTTTTTTTTTTTTAAATAGGGTCTTGATATTTTGTCCAGGCTGGCTTTAAACTCCCCATGTAACCCAGGGTAGCCTTGAACTGGAGATCCTCCTGCCTCTGTCTCTAGAATGCTGGGATCACAGGCATGCACCAGCATGCCTGGTCAGTATTTCAGTAACAGAGATGAGCCCTCCTCTCGTATTTATTATTCAGCTAATAAAACCCTTGCTTTTTCAAAACTAAACACAGCAACATTTCCCAGCCCTAAAGCTGGGCGGCCAGGTCAGACCATCGGACAGGGTGGAGGCAACAAGCATGTCTCTCCCCACCTGCATCCCTCATCCCGCAGGCTGAAGAAGCCACGCTGGACCCAGACAAAGAATAAAATACAATGGGGTTAAGAAAAGGGCCCAGGGCTGGCTATTTAGCTCAGCAGCATAAGTGCCTGCTTTGCAAGTGCATGGTCATGAGTTCAATCCCCAGTACCTAAAAAAAAAGAAAAGGGCCCAGAACATGCAGGTGAGAAAGGAGTTTCAGCATCACTGCTGGGGTTGTTAGAGCAGCCAGAACCACGCCCAATGTACACAAGCACAGATTAAAAATGAGGAAACTAGACAGGTGCTATAGCCAAGAGAGAGTACCTGTGAGGCCCAGGGTTTGATCAGCCTCACAGATGCGGCTGGGCAGAGAGAGAAGAGAGAAGAAAGCCCAGATGGGAGAGAACAGTGAGGCAAGAGAGGAGAGAGAAAAGGGAAGAAAGAAGAGAGGAGAAAGGAAAGAGGACAAGGGGCAAGGACAAGGAGAGAGGAGCGGGCAGAGGAGGGGAAGGGAGAAG
The DNA here is from genome assembly GCA_004027455.1 of Hydrochoerus hydrochaeris. NCBI lineage: Eukaryota > Metazoa > Chordata > Mammalia > Rodentia > Hydrochaeridae > Hydrochoerus > Hydrochoerus hydrochaeris. The sequence goes on from PVLA01001898.1 coordinate 172,976, forward strand.
TCTGGTATTTGAACAAAGTGAAAACAATTTGCATTTAAGTAATTATAATGTGCACATTTCAAAAATAAATGTGACCTTTCGAAAGCGGTGGGAGCACAGGTGAGCAGGGCCCCAAAGGCAGAGAAGCAGCTGGTTTGGAAGAAGCCTGGTCCCAGCTGGCAGGAGAAAGCAGAGGCCGTGGGCAAAGGGTGGCAGGAGGATTTTCCCGCACAGGGACCTGAAAAAGGTTCACGCTGCAGGGCAAGTGGTCAGGCAAACCACTGTGCCCCTGCTATCAATCAGACTCCCACAAGGGCTCCTGGCAGACACCTGGAGGCTGGCCACGCATGGAGGCGCGGGGCCCCACACAGCTCAGAGAAGAGCAGTGCCCTCTGCATGAGGGTTCACCCTCAGGAGTGGACAGAGCACCCTGAACTGAATCTGATTCAAAGCTGGGAAGGAGGTAACCACAGGTAAATGACTTTACATCGTCACTGTAAAATATTAATTCACTGGTACTTTCCAGAAATAAAACCAAAAGGCCCAACTGGAAAATCAAACACTCAGTGATTCTATGAACTCTCAGCAAGAAAGTACACTGATGAAATTTTCTAGCATGATCTATAGAGATTATGCTATATTACACCACATCTTCAGGAGCAAGGGGGCAAGAATCAGTTATTGTAAATCATTTACAAATCTACTGTCAATAAATTCCATTCTTTGAATTAAAGAAATCATAGAAGAGTTCTTTAAGAATAACTGCTAACACAATGCCAGGTGCTGATAAGAACACACAGAGTAGACTCTTACTCTGTGTGGGCATATAAAATGGTACAAAACTCCAAAAACTGGTTGTTTCTTACCTAAAGCACACATTTGCCTTAACCTGGTGTTTGGCTGGTTTCTGAGTCTCACTCTCTCTGGTGTGGGGGTTACAGGCATGCACCACCACACCTGGCCCCCTAATTTGGTTCTTACTTAAATACACATTCACCCTAAGATCCAGTAACTGACTTCTGGCTATCTACTTAGCAAAATGAAAACATATTCAAACAAAATCCTACAAATGCTTACGGTGGCTTTGTTTATAACAGCCAAAACTCAGGGGCTGGGGATTTAGCTCAGTGGCATAAGCGCCTGCCTGGCAAGTGCGAGGTCGTGAGTTTGATCCCTCAGTACCGAAAAAAAAAAAAAAGACAAAACTCAAAACACATCTACCTGCAGCTAATGAATGGATAAACAAATGGCACATCCCTGAAACAAGGTACTGGTTCACATGCACGAGATAAAGACAGAGTAGGAGTTCAACATACCAAGCGTGGGCAGGGCTGTGAGTAAACAGGAGTTCTTGCTGCTTGCCAGAAGTGTAAACCAGCTCAGTACCTGAGAGAAAGATATGGTAATGCACAGTAGGGTGGTGAGGTGTGTGCTGTGATCCAGCAAGGCCTGACCTAGGCCTGCTCTGCCCTCTTCGAGAGCCCCTCAGGTAAGGTCACTTGCCACATTTTCACACTCTAACAGGACAGCACCCTAAGAGGAGAAGTGCTAAGTCATGAGACCCTGAAACAGCTGAAGATCATAAAGCGGTTACAGTGAGCAACCTGGGCCTACTGTGCTGAAGACCTATTTCACAGGTTAAAGAAGCTGCAGAGCACACATCCCGTGAGGCTCTGTATTTATGGCTTTACTGTGCAGTCAATCCTGTACACTGCACTGGGCATGGTGGCACCCATCTATAATCCCAGCACTTGGGGAGCACAGGCAATTTGGCAATATTTGTGATTTAATGAGGACTTGTCTCAAATTAAAAAAAAAAAAAAAAAGAGCTGGGGGTGTAACTCAGTGTGAAGGTCCCAACTTCAATTCACAGTGTTGCAAAAAATGAATTAATTAAAATACTGTCCATTGGTTTATGAATAAACATGTAACAGAAAAAGAGTAAGACACCCCCTTCTCTCCCTTGTTGATTTGCTGTCTTCTGCTGCCATGAACCACTGCCCTTCTGCCATGTGCCACCCTGCCTTTGAACCAGCCGATTATGGGCTAAAACCTGGATAAACCTTTCCTCCTTAAATAAATAAATAAATAAATAAATAAATAAATAAATAAATAAATAAAAACAAGGAATAACACGGACTATATCTGAGAGGAGGAAAGGAAGAGACATAAGATGAGCAAAGGGAGCAGGGCATGGTGGCCCAGCAGCATCCTAGCTACTCTGTCTGAGGCAGGAGGACTACAAGTTCAAGTCCAGTCTGGGCAGCTTAGCAATATCCTGTCTCAAAATGAAACATAAATAGGGCTAAGGATTGCAGCTCAGTGTCTACAATCCCATCTTCAATAAAAACACAAGCATGTCCCCAAAAGCCAGAGGTCACAAGCCCTCATTATACTGTAGGCAGAGATAAGCAACTTCCAAAGTCTATTACAACAGTTCCACAGTGATTGCCTCACATGGCCCCCAGAGCACAAAGCGGCAACGTGGCACAGACAGACAGACAGACAGACAGACAGACAGACAGACAGACAGACGGCAGGCGGTCACCAGCAGTGGGAGGGCAGGAATTGGGGAGCACTTATTTGATGACTTCTTTTCTCAATGAACTAAGAAGTGGAGGTCACAGTTGAGAATAAAAAGTTTGAGAATGGGTTGGGTAAAAGCATCTGTGAGAGGAGTAAAAGGAAAGAGAGAAGAAGAAGAAGGAGAAGGAGGAGGAGGAGGAGGAAGGAAGAAGGAAGAAGGAAGAAGGAAGAAGAAAGAAGAAAGAAGAAAGAAGAAAGAAGAAAGAAGAAAGAAGAAATCAAGGTTTAGGTGAGTCCTGGACTCATGAATGTTTAATAGAGAAACTCATCATGTTCAACCAACGAAAAGCACATCAAGAAAAAAAACCCAAGCAGACCTGCATGCCTGAGAGGTAACCATTACAGGGGCAGCCCAGAGTAAACAAAGTCTGAGGCTGGTAGGAGGCTAGTTATCAGTCACATCACCACCTGGGCTGACAGCAGGTCAAAGGGGCCAGAGAGGAAGACAGCCAGAGGCCACCTAAGGCCACACGAAGCAGGAGCGCTGAAGGTGAGCAGCAGGTGTACAGATGGGCGACTCCAGGCCCAAGACCCCCAAGTGCCACCTGGGAGTGAACCCAGGGGAAGTTTCGGGTCCGCGCGTCAGCCGAATGAGCTGGGAAGTGAATGACAGGCCAGGGGGCTCAAGGAGCATGAAGAATGAGGACAACACAGGTTAAGGAGGTGCAGGCTCCCAGGTGACAGGAGTGGCCTTCAGAACTGAGGGGAGGCTGAACAGGGGCTTGGGGACTCAACAGTCTGGCTCCTCTATTTGGAAATGTAGCAACCCCTGGGAATTCCTGGTCTTGTAGTCTATCTTTTTAGTACTGACTCCTCTGCAAATGCTTTCCAGCCCCCTCAAAATCCAAATCACTCATGGCACCCTTTGTGGTTCCCCCTCAGCAGTGGGCGTGATTCATTCCAACTGTGCTTCTCGGTCCAAAGCTCTGTTCGTCTGGAGTCACAGAATGAGGAATCTGAGTCCGCGTGGTGCCCGCATGGAGCCTAAAAAGACCTCATTTGTCAGAGTCAAGGCTGGCAGAGGCTGTCAGCATCCGACGAGGAAACCTAGACCCCGTGCACCCAGAGGTCCACTTGGCTAGAAGAACTGCTGAGTCTGCTGAGGCGCTTACTTTATTTTAATGGGGTTCTCACTGGATTGCTAGTGGAACTATATGAGAGGTGGCTCATAAAAAATAGAGAAGAAAATCATAAAAAGAGAGAAAGAGGGGCCAGGGGGATAGCTCAGTGGTACAAATGCCTGTCTGGCAAGCGTGAGGCTGTGAGTTTGAACCCCGGTACCAAAAAAAAAAAAAAGAGCAAAAGATTAAACTATCTTTATAATTCGCTCAGCAAATCACTGTAGCAAAGAAGTATTTGGAGATAGTATTAGCCAGTGGGAGGAATAACTCGCATTACATTTCTAGAAGGTCCTTTAATCAACAGCTCTACAAATACAGGGGCTTTGACCCAACGTTAAAGGAATTTATCCTAATAAAATAATTACAATAGACTCAAATCTTTCATTTTGAGTGTGTTCACTAAAATACTGCTGAGAGTAATACAGAACCAGATGGGATGTGGAGCGTGGTTACAGACACCTGTAATCCCAGCACTTGGGAGAGGCTGAGGCAAGAGAACTGCCATGATTTCAAGGCCAGCCTGAGCTACACAGAATGACCCTGTCTCAAAGAAAACCAGACAGGAAAACATTAATGCCTTAAGATAGGGAACTACTGGTTAAATCAAGATTATAGTCTTTTCTTTTAAGTGCTGAAGATGAAGCCTCTACTTCCATTGCACACTAGCCGAGCCCTCTATCACTCAGCTACATCCCCAGCCCTTAGACTCATACATCATGGGAACTCATGGAAACAAGTTATGTGTCACTGAGTGTAGCAAAAGGCAGGTTATAAAATACACTAGAAGGCTGGGCATGGTGGCACAGGCCTATAATCCCAGTACTTAGGAGGCTGAGGCAGGAGGGCTGCTGTGAGTTTAAGGCCAGCCTCAGCTACAAAGTGAGTTCAAGGCCAGCCTGGGCTACAAGGTGAGTTCAAGGCCAGCCTGAACTACACAGTGGAAACCCTGTCTGAAAAAGGCACTGCCCCTCCAAGAAACACCAGATACAGTAACCCTATTTCTGTTCAATTATACACATATAATCAAAAATTAAAGCAAATGCTGTGGCTGAGGGTCATCTAATGGAAAAGCAGGGGTCTTCAGTACGAAAAGTAGCACATCAAACTTTAGTAATCACGTGTGCTAAGTCTCAACTTGTTAGGTAAGTCAATGGGCCACGAGCTGCAGTTAAGAGGTGTGGTTTAGAATATGCCATATTGATCATGAACCACATACCGAAACACAATATTGTCAGTGTCATTGGAGCTGCAGAATCCTGTGGCTTCGGATTCCAACTTTTTAAGAAATGTCATCCTGGAAGATGAAATGTGGGTCTATGGTTATGACCCTAAGACCAAGGTTCAGAGTTCTCAATGGAAATCACTCTGTTTTCCTCAAACAAAACGGGGCATCAATCAAAATTCAACGTCAAGCTGATGCTGACTGTGTCTCTTGGCCCTGAAGGAACTATGTGAACTCAGTCTGTAGCCAGGAGCACCAAAGAGGACTCTGCATATTAGAGCTTATTCGTGTTAAAGGAACAAAACCTGAAGAAAATGGCTTGAGACAGTCTCGTCCTCCATGAAGACAAGCTTCCATGTCATGTAGCACTTCTGTATGGTAATTTTTGTTAAATAAAAACATTATGGTAAGGCCTCATCCACTTTATTCATTTGATTTGGCACCATCTGACTTTTGAATCTTCCCCAAAGTCAAAATGACCCTGACAAGCCAGCACTCTGAATCTACTCTGGACATCAAGGCAGCCATGACATCACAGTCTGAAGACACTCAGAAAAGAGGACTTCCAGAACCGCTTCAGGAGGTGGCAAGAATGATGGGGTAAATGTGTCTGAAGTGAGGGAGAGTATTTTGAGTGAGGGAATGGCCACGTATCTTGTACTATAATAGATGTTTTAAACATTCACTGTATGTTTTAATGTGTCTTGTGTCTATACAGTGGTGCCTCCTCAGTTCGTAAACTCCATTCTCTTCACAGTTCTGGTCACAAACCCAACTGGATGAGAACCAAATCAAATTTCTCCATAAAGATCAACACTGAACCCAATCTTGGAATTTGATTCACTTCTCATCTAACTCAGTTTGTGACCAGAATTGTGGAAAGAATCGAGCTTGTGAACCAAGACACCACTGTGAACACACACAGAGAGAACAGGAAGAGCACCAAAATGACACAGCTTATCACCAGATAGGCCTGGAGCGTTCCATTCTTATGCGATCTTTCTACAATGCGTATGTATGATCTTTCACAATTTTTAGAACCTTAAGTCACTCTCTAAGGACAATACTGAAATACTCAGGGAGGACAAATGACGCAAGACACTAAGGCACTGAAGACCAGTGCTGAGGAACACACCCTGCTGACTGGGTTATATGTGCCCTACGACAGCAGGCAGTGCACTGACTGTGTCTCCCAGGAACGAGACGCTACACAGATCCTTCCTCTCTATGCCTGGTGACAGCACCTCGGGTAGCTAAAGAAACCAAAGTAGTCCTGATTTTCCTCCACTTTCTTTAAATCCTTTTAGTCTCAGATCTCAAGTCTTCCAGAGGCCATTTCCTTCAGTATTCCTTCATGGTCCCTAGCTCTTTGCAATCTTGTTATCTGAAAAGAAATGCAACTTGTACACTGGACCTGAAGCATTATTAACATGTCTAACATTATAAGTTACAGAACATATCTGTGATTCTTATAGAAAATTACCAAAGCTGCAGGCATGGTAGTGCACGCCTGTAATCCTAGCACACGGGAGGCTGACATAGGAGGATCATTACAAATTCAAGATCAGCCTGGGCTACAAAGTGAGCTCAAGGCCAGCCTGAACTGCATAGTGAGATCCTGTCTCTTCTTTTTCTTTTTTTTTTTTTTTGGGTGGGGGGCAGGAATTGAACTCAGGACCTCGTGCAGGAACATAGACAGGCTCTATGCCACTGAGGTACATCCCTGGCCCTGTCTCAAAACGACAAAAAAGAAAAAGGAAAAGAGGAAGAAATTTACCAAGACATATACATATATTAATTTACAGTATGTTAAGAGTTTTTCTTCTTCTTGAGGGGAGACAGGAAAGAGGATAGGGGATGAATCAATTATTTATTGAACTGGTTAGCATTTCCCAGGTCACAGGAAAGAATCTGATAGGAAAGAATTGAGGAAGGGAGAGCAGCAAAGGCAACAAATGACTACGATCAACGCAGAATTACACAGCTCCTGAAACAGAAGTGGAGTACATCATAAAATACCTAGAATTCCAAATCCAAGATGCAGAAAACATTATTTGGTAGAAGATCTGTCACCATAGATTACGTACTATGATTAATTTTACCTGCTTCTTTCTACTATATTTAATGTCACTTACTAGAAAATGACAGGTGCAACTCCCATCATAATTGTACTGGACAGCGCTGGTCTAAACAAAGTGGGTACCATGAAATGAGAAAAGAAAACACTGTTTCAGAGCATATGAGCACAGTAATGGTGCACAAACTCAGATCATGCACAGAGTGTGAAAACTTCGGCAGTTATCAAAACAAAACCCCACAACTGATGTGCTAACCCGAGCAGCTCGACAGACATGTGCTGGAAACTGGTGCCATGACTTAAGTTTGCCACACAGAACAGGAAGAAGGAGATGAATGCGAGAGAGGCCAAGGCAGAAATCCACGTGCTAACAGGCTTTAGCTGAAAAGCCAAAAGGGCTGGAGACAGGGGCTCTCTGCTAGAAGCCTGGAAATAACATAAGAAAGCTGAATAAACACAGGACTCACAGAGTACTCAAATCCAGAAGGGCTTTGCAACCAGATTACAGGTTCCAGTTTTGCATGGTAACCCTAAAACACAATAACACCTGTATTTAAAAAAGGATTATCCAGGGCCAGGGGTTTAGCTCAGCAGCATAAGGGCCTGCTTGGCAAACGCGAGGTCATGAGTTCAATCCCTGGTACAAAAAAAAAAAGGATTATCCGGCCAGGGATTCAGCGCAGCAGCACTGTGCCTGCCCGGCAAGCATCAGATCCTGAGATCGATTCCCGGTACCAAAAAAAAAAAAAAAAAAAAAGGATTATTGTTAGAAAGAACAAGACAAATTCATTGGTGGCATTTTTCCATACCACACAGAAAGGCAGCAAGAAAATAATCTAGTTGGTCTTAATCTAACACGAACTTGCTGATTTAAAAAATATCCAATTGAAAAGTTTTTCTAATCTGCTTGGAATCTCTTCATGGCAACCATTACACAACCATGTCATCTTCTTTCTTTTTCTCTTGTGTAAGCTCTGTAGTCACCAACAGTGTTTACGTGGGTTTTTGAAACTGCTCAGTTTCTCGGGTAAATATTTAATTCTCTTGTTACTATAAATCAAACTATAAAGGATCCAATGATTTTATATAACATGTTTGATAATGAGAAAGTAAGATGTTGACGTCAATAGTATGCAGTCTGTAAGCCAAAAACATCAAAATTACAGAAAATGTGAAGCCTCTTGGAGGTCAGGACCAAGAAGAAACAAGCCTTTCTCCTCACTGTTCAACAGTTTTAACTGCATTTCCATCCAAGTTCCTCCACATCTGTAGCAGCTGCAGCAACTTCCAAACTGTGCTCAGGTCAGGCAGACACGGAACAGAGCAGGAGTCCTCAGTCAGGAGAACCAGGTCCCCACTGTCACAGGTATGTTCTTGATGACGAAGAAGAAAAAAAGAGCTTCTCTCCTCCCAGTTAGTATGAGCTGGATATTCTAGGATCTGCAGTGACATCTGAAGCAGAAACCAACCATCCCATGAGCTTGCTGACCAAGACAATGGTCTGAGCATGAGATGGACGTGGACCACACCGGGCACAGCCTGCCAGTCAACCAGACAGCCACGCAAGGGAACCCAGAAGCAGCAGGAACTAGGGAGCTGCGTGTCAGGGCTCTGGGGATCAGAATTCCAGGCTCGAACTCATCAGAGATCATTTTGGAAAGTGACGGGCAGAGTCCCCAGTGGGACCCTCGCTATAAAGGCAGAGGTAGGCATCTCCTAAGTCACGAAAAACACCAGCCTCACCACAGTGCCCAGGGGAAGAGAAGGAAGAAAACCCCTCGAAGGATAAAAACCCCTCCCAAGTCAGACCTGAATCAGCTTTAGGACACTGGGGTCCAGGGCCGGCAGTGGCAGCAGTCAACTGTAAGGTCCTGTCAAGGTAGAGGGCCAAGAAGCAACTGCATGAACCCTCAAGCACAGTCAGCCTTTCTTCTCTTCAGGGGGCAGCTTCCGGGACCCTGCACAACAGACCTGAGGAAGGACAACCCCTGCAGTGATGCAGGGTTCGCATAACCTATGCACCCTGCCCATATAACTTTAAAATCATCTCTAGTTTACTTTACACCTCTAGTTATTACCTAACACAACATACATGCTGAATTGTTCACAGTTATACTGTATTGCTTAAGAAATAATGACTGGCCAGGGGTATAGCTCAGCAGCATAGCACCTGCCTGGCAAGCTCAAGGTCCTGAGTTTGATTCCTGGCACAAAATACCAAAACAAAACAAAAAAAGAAATAGTAACAAGAAGTCAGTGTGATGTACCTGCCTGTAATCTCAGCACTCTGGGAGGCTGAGGCAGGAGGATCAGAAATTTAAGCCCACCCTGGGCAACTTAACAAGATTCTGTCTTTGAAAAAATAAAAAGGGCTGGGGATTTAGATCAGTGTAAAAGCCTCAGCAATGTGGGGGAGGGGAGCAGAGATGGAGACATGGAGAGAGGGAGACGTGGGAAGGAATGGGAAAAGGCAAAGTCAGGTCAGGTCTATGCACCTTGCCCCATACTGAACGGTACAGGTAGCTCTGCCGGTGAAGCCAGACACACGACCCACTAGAACTGGTGTGCTCATCTGGCCACTGGGACATCAACAGTGCTGAGAGAAGATAAGCAAAGGGAGTGATTTCAAAGAAAATAACTGAAGACCTGGTGCCCAAAGATGACTAAAAAAATTATAAGGCCTACCACGGGGATGCACACTTGTAATCCCCAAATGTGGGAAACTGAGGCAAGAAGCTCACAGCGAGTTCAAGGCCAGCCTGTGCTACGCAGTGAGTACAAGGTCAGCCTGACTACACAGCAGGACCCTACTTCAAAAAACTAAAACAGTAATGTAATAAATGAAAAAACAAGCAAAGCCAAGAAAGAGAGAAGAAAAAAGACAACCTTTAAGAAAGTGAGGCCTGGGGATGTAACTGTGGTAGAGCTCAGGTTTGGTGTTTGGCCTGTGGTGTGGTCCTGAGTTCCATCATCAGCAAGCACCAGGAAAAAGAAAATTAGGAAAAGAAGTGAGAAAATTGGCTTGATGAGGCAAATCAAGAAAAGGGTACTGACTCTACCCATTTATGAAAGCACTTTAACTGTACACTGAATTAGTGAATTTCATTGCGTAATAAAAGTAAACAAAAATAACCTTGACATAGCATTATGCTAAATACACCATACTGCATAAATCGGTTTTAACAAGACAAAGTATCAGAGACTGCATTGAAAGGACTATCATTTCTCATAGATTCTCTACAGGACAATTCACCAATATCAAAATTCAAAAATTTTAAAAACTTCTATAGGGCCAGGGACATAGCTCAGCAGCACAAGCACCTGCCTGGCAAGCGGAAGATACTGAGTTTGATTCCTGGTACCAAAAAAAAAAAAAAAAAGGACTTCTATGCCCTGTGCCCAACAATCTAACCACCAGGTTATTCTCACCAAGAACTGACACTGCAACTCAGTTTACGACAGCACAGAATTAAGGAGTGATGGAGACTGTTCAACAGTCTGGGGTAGGGACAGGGGCAGGGAGGAAGGTTCTGGGTGCTGGAGGGTGCTCAGGCTCATTAATTAACCTGTAGAACGTGCCTACCCCAGGGTGCTCATGTATGACCCCGATCTCGGGCCAATACAACAGGCACTGCACAAATGCTGGCTGGAGATTTAAAAGAAAGTCAAAGCATGGAAAGAAAAAGGAAAATATTCACCTCCTACCTGGTAATTAATATAACTAATGTAAGTGGCAAGACCATGCCTGTCCCCTCCCTACTTTAATCTACTTACACAGAACTTGGCCTAAAGAAGCCCATTACCTTATCACTAGCATTAACCTAACAATTCATTATTCCCAGCCTCTATGCTAGACCGTTCCCGGCATGAACAAAGGGTGAGGTCAAGTACAAAAGGGTGCTTAGGATAAAGGGCTGTCAACACTTCCTGTCACGAGAGGCAGAGCTGGCTGTGCTGTCTCAGGCGCCTCGGACTGCGGTACAGACACCCATTCTGCCCACATGGGCACCCAGTAACAAGCTGCTGAGCTATACTTCCTTGTCAGAGCTCAAAGCACGCTGAAGCCCTGGTTAGTGAGGTCCAGTCCTAGCTAGAGGAAAGCAAAAAGCCAAGCAACCCGCCTGGCAGGAGGCCCTGTGGGAAGGACTCTGTCCCACTGAGCTGTGCCCAGCCCAGGGGCTGTCACTTCTGCACTCTCACAGGACACCTTCTGGGCCCCGCTGATAAGCTCTCTTGTCCTTAAAACACAACACTTCCTTTGCGGACAAGTATTTTACACCTATAAAAATGCCATTTCCCATCAGTGGGGCTTCCTCTGCTGATCATTTCTTTACTTCATATTCCCTACCACAAGGTTCTGACTTAAAGGAAAAACAGCTGCTCCTAGTCCTGTGGGCTGAGCACGGTGCCTCGTGTCCACATGAGGCATGTCATGTCATGTCCATGACAGGTAAAAAAAAATCCAAGGGGGCTCGGTTCCCTAGGCAGGATCACAGAGCCTAGCAGGGACACCACAGGGGTTAGAGCCCTTGCCTCTGACAACTGCGGAGCCTTAAATATCACAAAAATAAACTGCAGAGGCTAGGTGAGATGACACATACCCGTGATCCCAGGAGTCTGGGCGGCTGAGGCAGGAAGATGGTGAGTTCAAAAGCCTGGCAACTTAGTACTTAGTGAGACCCTGTATCAAAAATTAAAAAGGGTTGGGGCCTGAGTTTGACCCCAGTACAATCAATCAACCAAAATAAACTGAAGGTACTGTACTTGTAGGAAAACTATTGTAATGGCTGTTAGACTCTGTCAATGTGAGCCAGTCAGAAGTTGAAGTGATTCAGCAGGGGGCCAGGGTCCTTCCTTTGTAACTCCTCATCCTGTGCAAGAGGAGGGCAGCAGATGGTGTGAGTGCTGCACCCACCCCAGGGGAGCAGCCTGCATACAATACAAGGCAAATCAGGAGGACAGACTGCTGCTTCAGAGGAGCTCCAGTCTTCGCCTTCAGCTTGAACGTCATCTCCTGGCTTCTGGCACAGACTGACTTGTAATTTCTCATACTTACGTACATCTTGTGTTTTAACTGTTTCTCTGGTAAACCCTGACTGACACAGGTTTTTCTGAGACAAAGTCTGGCCACTAAGTTGCCACAATTCTCCTGCCTCTGCCTCCTAAGTACTGAGATCACAGGCGAGAAAGATTTAACATACTAGATAGGACAGAGCTTGTCAAAGAGCTGGTCACATACTGTTTCTGAAGCTGGGTGTCAGTAGGTCCATAATGAACACATCTTACACACCCTGGTACTTGCACATGCATTTCCCAACAAAACCACCCAGCAAGGCACACAGAAGCCGTCTCAGCCACTTAGCCATGAGCCTGGCCCTAAAAAGGAAAGAGGTGGACATGAGGCCACCAACAAGTCAGCCAAGTCCTGAGGACAGAGGCTCCTCCAACCCTAATGTGCTGCTGGGCCCATGGCAGGCATCACTGTTTCCAGCATCTGCTATGCACACACCAGGGACCAATCCCACTCCCGCCTCACAGGAGCAAGAGTGAGCCTTATTTTTTCGTTTTCTAATGTCAGAAATGAAACACTGGTCCTTTGCTATTTGGAACCAAAAATATATATTCATTTTAAGTGATCAGAATATAAATGAAGAAAGTGATGTGTTTTCCCCTTTGTGAACACATTTTGCATATAAGGCAGAAAAGAGGAAGGGAAAAAAAAAAAAAGTAACTGATCACCTCCCAAAATAAAATCTTCATACCCATGAGCCTATTTAGTGTTAACTAAAAATGTACAATCAGAAAAGGGAGGCACCAAGGTGAGATCACCGATGATTAGTCAAGAAGAAGAATAAACGAAAGAACACGGAAAAAAAAATAAACGAAACGTGATTCCTTCCATTGAGAGGAATCACTCACCTCCAATGAAGCCAGCTGTTCTAAGGGCAAGTTTCGAATTCTGTGGCTCCTGACAGATTTATTTTTGGAAAGTGTTTTCCTGCACCATTTGGCCAAATGAGCACTTGGAAGACCTGGCTTTCTACTGCACTGGACAAGTATCCAGGACCAGCTGCAGAACTGGGCCAAAAGCTCTATTACTGGAAAAATGTAAATGTACCCTTGAGAAAGCAAGCATGTGGGAGGAGCCACTCTACAAACACACGCCAGAGCACAGCAGAGCATGCCTTCAGCCGGCATCCATCATCCTTCAACGGCATCCATCATCCTTCAACGAGCAGTACAGGCAGATGCCTCTCCTAGCATCGCAGAAACAGAGACCTGTCCTTCACACAGAAGCCATGGGCTGAGAGGCCAACAACCAGACCCAGCGACAGCAGAGGCACATCACTGAGAGCAAGAGGGTCAGCCACCCACTTCACCCCAGAAAAGCTGCGCTGAACTCACAGGAAATAGTTCAGAGTTCCTGCTGCTTCTTAATGGGTATTTGCAAAAGTAACCATAAAATTAAGCATCTCTAACCAAAATTCTGGCCAAACATGGTGATGAATGCCTGTAATCCTAGCAGCCTAGAAGGCTGAAACAGAACAATGTCAAGTTGGAGCCTAGCCTCCAATGTAGCTCCCTAGCAACGTAGGGAGCCCTTATCTCAAAATAATAAGTGGAAAAAGTGCTGGAGATATAGCCCAATGTGAAGGCCCTGAACCAGGGCCCAGTACCCAGTACCAGGAAAAAAAAAAAAAAAAAAGCAGAAATCTGACACCTTTTGAACAACAACATGATGCTACAAGTGGAAAACTCTACATCAAGAAACTATGTTTAACGCACAAAATTATTTAAGCTGAAGAAAATTAGCTATTAAAAACAGCAAAGATAGAAAAAAAAACCTCAGGGCCAGTACCATCCACAGGCCAGCATCTCTGACATATCCAATGCCTGTATTGATTCAGGAGAGGCCAAAAATGCTGACCAATGCCACCTCCTAATTTTAAAACATAAACATTAAAACCTAGCTGGGCATGGTGGTACATGTCCGTAATCCCAGCACTCAGGAGGCTGACGTAAAAGGAGAATCACTGCAAGTTCGAGACCAGCCTAGCTACAAAATGAGCTCGAGACCAGCCTGAAATGCATAGCAAGACCATGTCTCAAAAAGACCCTATTTAGTGCAAATTAAAAGTACTTCTTGATACATCAAAGGACATCTTCTGAACACAATCTCAAAATACTCTTTGCTTTTACACTGAGACTGCATTTTCTAAAGGACTTACAAAAGTAGCACAAATGACTAGTTGGAAATCTTGATAAAATGTTCCACAAACATACAGGCCCAGGCAAATTCACAAACTGGGTATTTCCCAACCTTTCCAGTAAGTAGGACAGTGGAAATGTGCAAGCATCCCAACACCTCCTGAGAAAATTAGCACACTGACAAAGTACAAAAGAACATTTGAGTCAACCTTGCTTGCCATTCCCACCTTATATTAAAAAAACAATATGCACACAAGGTGGGGTACGTCTGTAAGCCCAGCTCTCAGGGAGACTGAGGCAGGAGGCTGGCAAGTTCAAGACTCAGTGATACTGGATCTCAAAATGAAAAATGAAAGATGGAGTGGGGATACAGCTCAGCAGAGAGGCAGTCAATCCCCAGAACCCCACTCCATCAAAGGTTCCTGTCTACTCCAAAATCCGAGAAATAGGGCTGGGGGTTTAGCTCAGTGGCATAAGCGCCTGCTTGGCAACCATGAGGTCATGAGTTCAATCCCCAGTACCAAAAAAAAAAAAAAAAAAAGAATTAAAAAAGGATCTGAGAAATATCTGTTAGCATTCAGCCAGATGCTTCTGGTTAAAAAAAAAAAAAAAGTTTAATACCTATCCCTTTAAAAATCATATTCTACAAAATCAGTTTTAGGAAAGCACTTAGATAAGTATAACTGTTCACTTTAGCTGTCAGACAAGTAAATGTACAATACTGTATTTTAGCACTACTTGAATGACATACTCTATGACAACTACCATAAAGCCACCTTGCAGTACAGTATTTGATGGGACAGCAACAGCCCACTTTTACAGAACCACACCAGCCTACAGAGCTGGAGCACTAATGGCAGTGCTCCCAACACTGTCACAGTGTGCTGTCCTGCCTCACATCACTGAAGAACACACACTGGGTTTGTGATTTTTTAAACATGTAAAATCCATAAACATGTATGCAAAACAAGTAACTAAGAAACACTGTCAATGCTGAGTCATAGCTATCTTCAAAAAAAATTAAAGATACTTTTCCCTTGGAAGGTTTAATCCTACATTACAAATAGGATAATAAATTCAATTCTAGAAAAACAGGGCTGGGAGGAAAAGCGGGGGGGGCTCTGTCAGTATTAATTTTGTGACGATCTAAGTATGGCAGTAATACTTCGATTTCTATTCCTAACAAAATGATAAAACCAGCACACACCTGTAATCTCTACTGGGAAGGCTGAGGCAAGAGACCTGCCACAAGTCCAAGGTTAGCCCCGGCTATAGCAAGTTCAAGACCAGCCTGAACTACACAGCAAAACCCTGACTCAAACACACCCATACGTGTGCGCACTCATACACACACAGTCCAATGACAATCAGGAGCAATAAAGCAAACTCAGTGACACATGGTTGCTGTTAATGTAAGGGGCATGTGAATAAACACTATCAACTTTGAACTACACTAAAAGGCTATTTAAATATACTGCTGAATAACCCCAATACTGATGAAACCTCTCCCAAAAGGTCTTGGAGTGACCATGATTAGATAATAACCAAATTAAACTGACTCAGGGTCAGAATTAAACTCAGAGCCAGCAAGACCTTGAAATGGTCATTTGAGTCCTGGGCACACTGTTCCCCCAAGCTGCAGGCCCCAGCACCCTGCCCAGCAGGGCACCAAAGTAGGGGGGCCAAGCCAACAGGGAGAGGGGACTTAGGAATCTTGGGCCTGGCCTCCCTGGGCAGCTGGAGACAGAGCCCAAAGCCCTCATTCTCCTTGCAGTAGAAACCAGCAGGGGGTGCAGAACCCTGAGAGGTGACAGCTGCAAACAGTAACTTCCTGTCTCCAACCCCAAGGAGTCAGAAAGACTAATGTGCCCAAAAACCTAGTCAGGACGTGTTTCCAGGAAGACAAATATAAAAGGAAGTTTGTTTTAAAACAAAAAGCCTGCAAATGCTTTAACCTAGTGGTCCTTTCTAGTTATCTAGAGTAACAGCTTTATCCTCCAAACTACGTGGCTGGGGTTCACATTTAGTGGATGCTGAAAAATCTTCAGGTTTGGCTTTTGTCCCCTCCCCAATCTAGGACAGCTGCTGGTTATTCCAAGCAAACCTGAGTAGACAAGCAAATATGAAATCTAAAAACTTCCTTAAATAAAATCACACTCCAAAAGACTTCTAGACATCCTTAAGAAAAATGCTCCCTTCAAAACTTTGAAGTTTGAAAAATGAAATTTCTAACAGAAAGCTAAAACTAAAACTGTCTATGAATATAACTTAGTTTTCCAATGCAACACTGAAACTTATAAGACTAAATGGGGGGCTGGGGATTTAGCTCAGTGGCATAAGTGCCTGCCTGGCTAGCTCAAGGTCGTGAGTTCAATCCCTGGTACCAAAAAACAAACAAACAAACAAACAAACAAATACCCTGAAGACTAAATGGGGAAAATGTTTATAATGTTTATTAGAGTGCTAACAGCCTTCACATAAAAAGCAGTTACAGGCTGGGTGTGGCGACACACACCTGGAATCCCAGCACTCAGATGGCTGAGGCAGGAGGATGATCAAGAGTTTGAGGCCAGTCTAGGGCATTTATGAGTTCAAGGCAGCCTAAAACACAGTGAGGCCCTGTTTCAAAAGGGGAAAAAAAAAAAAAAGCTGCTATCATTACCAGAAAAGACAAAAAGACTAGGAAACCCTGTAAGGGAAAGGAATAAACCATGCAAATGGACAAAAAAAAAACAAAAAAAAAAAAAACCAAGAAAATCAGTGAGGTGTTCAAACTCTCTAGTTATGAAAGAAAAACAAAATATGGTGATCCTATTTTTTACACAGAGGAGCGAAAAATGGGAAAAAAATTTAAGGATAGTAATGGTTCTCAGCATATCAACCTAAATGCTATAGGTACCTGACATCTTTTGTCAAAGATTTTAACATGCAAGTGAGGTCCCTCTCAAAAATTTTAAGATGGGGCGGGGGGGTTTAGCTCAGTGGTTAAGTGCCTGCTTGGCAAACATGAGGTCGTGAGTTCAGTCCACAGCACCAAAATAATAATAATAATAATAATAATCAGAAAAAAAGCACAAAGTTTTGTACACACGGATGATGACCATGTATTACACCCACAGCAAAAGAAGGGGCTCACAAGCAACAGACAAAGAAGGATTTGTCAAGTGAAACACAACCTACTCAGCATGAGTTGCTCAAAACACGCTTTAAAGATCTAATGATTTACTCACCCTCCTAACACACAACAAGGAGACTGGAGCACTGGGGGCACTCCAAGGAAGGCGAGTCCTCCAAAGACCGAAGGGGTCAGCCTGGACATTCACAAGCAGAACTTTCATTCCCAAGTATGCTTACTGGCCTCAATAAAACAGATTCCTAGCTAGGCGTGGTAGTGCAATGCTTGTAGTCCCAGCACTTGGGAGGCTGAGGCAGGAGGACTGCGAGAGTTCAAGGCCAGCCTGCAGGACATACTGATCCACACCCTGTCTCAAAAAGCAAAACATACACACAGGCACACATCAGACTCCTCCAAGAAGAGGAGCCCTGAGATGGCAGAAAAAGGTATAAAGGAACACATTATCAGGAAGCTGTCACATAGTTACATTTGTACTTGAATTTCAGATTCTAGAAATACAGACTATGACTTCAGCTTAATTATGGAGCCCACAGAATACTCAAAATTGAGTTAATTTGATCAGAAGGGATTACATTTTTCTAAAGCCTACTGTTTTTGTGGAGTGCTATAAAAACTGTGAGCAGACCTGGGGCTACAGCTCAGCGGCACAGCCTCTGCCTGGCAAGCACAAGGTACTGAGTTTAATAGTGCATAGGCGGCTGGGGATTTAGCTCAGTGGCATAAGTGTCTGCCTAGCAAGTGTGAGGTCATGAGTTTGATCCCTGGTACCCCCCCCAAAAAAGAATAGGACATAGGCAACTACTCTGAAGACAGTAAGAGTCATCATGATACCCATTCTGGTTTGACTATTATCTTCTTCTGAAGTCCTATAATGTCCCCAATGTTTTGTTTTTATCCATTTTGTTCTGTACTGTTACATTCAATTTTATTGTACCTGATGATATGGGCAATTCTATTGAAGATAACAAGAGACATTATGGTAACCATTGTAGATCACCTTGCATTGTGGTTTTAAGTCATGTACCATGTCCATCCTTTTGTTTTGACTGACCCCATTTTGCTTTCTCTCATTTGGTTTTATTCTCTTCACAAAAAAACAAAAAAAAACACCATGGAGCACACATTTAAGCATTTCAAGAAGTTGCCAGGCAGAGCAGCACATACATACATACACACACACACACACACACACACACACACAGTCCACAAAAAAATCTTCCACATCACGAAAAGAACAACTTGTATAGCTGGGAGTAGTAGCACATGCCTATAATCCCAGTTCTTGAGAGGTAGAGGCAGGAGGATCACACAGGGAGACCAGCCTGGGCTAAAAATAAGGGAGTTCAAGGCCAGCATGAACTACACAGTGAGACCTTGCCTCAAGATAAGTAAATGAATAAATAAATAAATATTTTAATACTAAATGTATTGAGACACCATGAGATTAATAAGTTACCTTTGGCCTCTATAATTACAAGAGATGCTCCAACTGGTGGCCTTTAACTTCCAGACATTCATTAGTATGGTGAACTGCTGAAGTGCGCATACATTATTTTGGTGGAACACCCCCACTTCAAGAAGTAGAAACACTGATTCTCAAATTCTTTCGAAAACTATAGAGACGCCAAGTAGCCAGAATGATCTGGAGAAAAAAGAACAAAGTTTGAGGTTTCACACTTCCAGAGTCCAAAACACTATAAAAAGTGTATTCCAAACCAGCTTATGCTGGTGTGAATACTGGAAGTGGAGATGTGTGTCCATGGCCAGCAAGACCACTTACACAGGAAAGACTCTTCAACAGATGATGCTGATGCAACTGGACAACCACAGGCAAAAGAATGCAGGTGCTTATTATATATAGCAAGTACAAAAATTAACTCAAAATGGTTCCAACCCCTAAATGTAAACACTAGTAAGACGATAGAAGGGCCAAGGATGTGGCACTGTGGCATAAGGCCCTGCCTACCAAGCACGAGGTCCTGAGTTTGATTCCTGGTTTAAAAAAAAAAAAAATACTATAGAACTCTTAGAAGACCGGAGTAAATTACTTTTTTGGAGGTTTGGGAGGGGGGAGACCAGGGATTGAACTCACTTGCCACGCAGGCACTGCACCACTGAGCTATATCCCCAGCTGAGTAAATGACTTTTAATTGGCAATGGATTCTTACATATGACACCAAAAACACAAGCTTGTTAGCCAAAGCTTATTGGAGAAAAAAATGAATTAGACTTCAGCAAAATCTAAAATGTGGTATACATCAAAGGCACTGTCAGGAAAGTGAAAAGACAACGTGTACAGTGAGAGAAAATGGCCTCAAATCACGTACCTGATAAGTGTCTAAGGTCCAAGACACATTCGAGAACTCTCATCGCTCAACAATAAAAGGATACCACAATTATAAAATAGGCAAGCCAGGTATGCCTGGAACCTCCGCACCTGGGAGGCAGAGGCAGGAGGGTTACAAGTCCGAGACCATCCTGGGCTACACACCAGACAAAACACAAATGCCTTGAGCAAACATTTCTACAAAATGATTCACAAGTGGACCACGAGGCATGCAAAGATGCTCAGGATCATTAGTTATCACAGACATGCAAATCAAAAGCACAAGAAGACACCACTTCATGTGCATAATTAAAAGAGAACAAAAAGACTGAATAAATGGCCTAGAACTGTACTGCTAGGTTTACATTCAGAACAACTGAAAACACATGTTCAACTATAGTTTGTACAGTGCCCACCCAGGGCTCCTTGCCACAGCTGAAACGTGGGACACACCAGTGTGCACAGTGCACTGTCACCCCACCGTCCAGGGACACATGGCTGACACTGGTTAACTAGGGAGGAGCTCTGGAGACGCTCGGAGAGAGGAGCCAGACTCCAGAGCTGCACGTTCTATGATCCCGTCTCCATGACAGGTGAGCTGATAGAGACAGCGGACTGGGGCTGGGGCACAGAGAAGAGCGCGGAGTTCTGCCCAGGTTTGCTTTCGAGGTGGTGAAAACGTTCAGGAACTTAGTGGTGGTCGTTGTGCAATACTGTCAACGCACTAAATGCCGCTAAAGTGTGCATTTAAAATGTTAAACTTAGCTGGGTGGGGTGGCTCACACCTGTAACCCCAGCATTCAGGAGGCTGAGGCAGGAGGATCACTGCAAGTTCAGGACCAACCTGGCTATAAAGTGAGCTCAAGGCCAGCCTGAGCTAGATAACCAGACTGAACTAGATAGTGAGATCCCATCTCAAATAAATAGACAGGCAGACAGACAGATAAACTTTATGTTATATATAGTAACGCAGTATAAAAAGCAGTACTTTAAAGAACATACTGGAGCTGGGTGTGGTGGTGCACTCCTGCAATCCCAGCACTAGGGAGGCTGAAGCAGGTAGATCATTGCAAGTTTGAGACCAGCCTGGGCTACAAAGTGAGCCCAAGGCAGCCTGAACCACATAGTGAGACCCTGCCTCAAAAAGAAAAAAGAAAAAAAATATTCAGTGAGTAAAACAGGTTACTTTATGTGAAATGTTCCACCACAATCCTAATATTTCTTGGTATCTCCAGGCAGAGTATCAGTCCCACTTCCAGGTATTTTTCCAGTAATTCTGATCTGAATTGAGACCAGCAGCTTCCTGCACTTCCATAGTCATTCCAACCAGCACTTTCAGAGCTCTCCTCTCCACAAGCTGGGAGTTTCCTGTACACTTTTCTCAATTCATTTCAAACTGCAAAAAAAAAAAAAAAAAAAAGGCAAAAGGACAAAACTTCCTGAGAGATGACACTGTCTAGGTACTCTAATCTCGGTCAGCAGGACCAGCGACATGTACACACCACAGGAGGTCCACTGTAACATCGCTTAATTTCTCAGGAGACAGTGGTCATGTTAAATCAAGAGGCTGACAGACAGACTGCACGGGCACTGACAGCCACTGTCACGGTCACCAGGGAGACGCTCCACAGCACTCCGGACATTTCCATCCCATCAGATGCTCAGCCAACTATGCGCAAGCTTAGAGGGGTAAGTAGCTCAGCTTTAGCTCACTTAGAGCTCTCAACACTGCTGAACACTCAATTCCCCCAGAAAACTTTTAAAACTGCAACATGAAGTCAAACTTCTCATCAAACTGCACATCACTGTCAGGGATGACATCAGTCATCTGTAGTTCCCCAGATGATTCCAATTTGCCATCAAGGATGAGGACCACTGAATTCAAACAACAGTTGGTAAGCCGGACATGGCGCCACCCACCTGCATCCCCAGTACTCGGGAGTCTGAGAGCAGTCTGGGCTACACAGTGAGTTCAAGGCCAGCCTGAACTACACAGCGAGACCTTGTCTCAAACAAATAACAAAAACCAGATGACGAATTAAATCTAATAGTAGAGAAGAAAGTAGAAAAGTCAATTTGATGGGCTAAGGCCTGCAATTTCTTGTTGCTGTATTGGGGGTTAAACCCAAATCCTTCACGCTGAGTTACAGCCCTTTCTGAGGAACTGGGGCATGAGTCCAGGGCCCTCACACCAAACTATACCCCCAGCCCCTGTTTATCTTCAGGCAGGGTTTCACTAAGTAGGCAGAGCTTGAACTTGCAATCTTCCTACCCCAACTTCCCAGAGAACTTACCTTGCAGGCACCAGTCTAGCTACATTTTTAACTTAAAAAACTCAAAAACACAAAATTGAGTAGACTAAGCTAGGAGGAAGTATCAGAACACTTTGCTCCTAGTCCACAAAAACACTGTCTCATCAAAACTTCCAGTTAAAGTGTAATTTTTACATCAAGCACAGCGGTACACACTTGTAACTCCAGCAAATCATCTAGAAATTTTATGCCTAGCATCATTTTAAAGCAGAGCATGGTGGTGCACAGCTGCAATCCCAGCACTCTGGAGGCTGAGGCTGAGGATTGCTGTGAGTTCAAGACCAGCCTGGGCTACACAGCAAGATCTGGGCTTAAAAAAAAACAAAAAAAAAACATGGTGATTCTTGGGACTGATGGTATAGTTCAGGGGTACAGCATCTGCCTAGTATACCTAAGGACTTAGGTTAGGTTTCCAGCACGCACAGCAAACATAAAGGTAGGCAGGCATGGAGGCACACATTGACAGTCTCAGCACGTAGGAGAGGCTGAGGCAGGAGGATTGCCACGAACTCAGAGCCAGCCTGAACTACTTACCAAGACCTGTCTCAAAAAACAAAACACAAACAATGTAATTCTTGGCAATAGTGTATTACTCAAAGTAATCCACCAGTTCAACGTGGTCACTATCAAAATCCCATCTACCTTTTCGGCAAAAATTGACAAACTGACCCAGAAATTAATATGGAAATAGACAGGACCCAAATGATCCTGAAAAAACAAAACTGGAGCACTCGTTTTTCCAGGTTTCAAAACCTTAAAGCACAGCTATGATATTTAAGACAATGGTATAAAGATAAAGCGTATACAAAAAAAAAGATAAAACATATACACTGGACTAAGGAGAGACAGGTAGATTAATCTGGAATGCAACTAAGAATCCTGAAATAATCCTGAATGAGATTTCAACAAAAGGGTAAGAACAATTAAATAGGAAAAAGAAAAGTCTTTGCAACAAGCAGTGCTGAAATAATTATAAAACAGCAAAGCTGGACCCCCACACCTCACAATACAAAGTAATTCAAAATGGATTACAGAAGTCTAAGAGCTAAAAAGTACAAAACTCTCAGAAGAAAATAGGAGCTAAGTCTTACAGATGTTGGGTCAAGTTTGGCTTCTTATACATAACACCAAAGGCACAAGCCACAAAGAAAAAATAGACAAATATGAGTTTATCAAAATTTTAAAATATTTCCATTTCAAAGGACACCAGTAAGAAACAGAAAAGACAGCTCCCAGAATGAGAGAATATATTTATAAATCACATGTCACGTAAGAGACTCATAAGCAAAACATTGAGTTCTTCATTCTGCTAAGAACTCTAATGACTCAGCAACAAAAAAGACAAATCCAGGTTTAAAATGGGCAAAGGATTTGAAAAGATATTTCTCCAAAGACTGTATACAAATGGCCAAAAGCACATGAAAATCAGGTGCGGAATGTCATCAGTCATTAAGGGACAAAATGAAGCCCCTCTGCAGCCTCAGGATGGTAAGAATGAAAAATCAGAAAATAACAAGCATTGGGAGGACTGGAGACCTCATATTCATTGATGTACCTACTCTGGAAAATAATTGGGTAGTTCTTCAAAATGCTTTGGTGTTTTACCAAGGAAATTTATTTTCTCCCATTTGTTTTTTTCGTTTGTTTTGCAGTCTGGGCTGGTTCTGAACTCATGCAATCCTCCTGCCTCAGTCTCCAGAGTGCTGGGATTACAGGCGTGCACTGCCATGGTCTGCTTTAAATGTTTGACATAAATTACCAGACGATTTGATCACACAAATACTTGTCTACAAATGTTCATGGAAGCATTATTTATACTAGCCAAAATGTGAAAATGATACAATGTCCACCAACTGAGTAATGCGCAGTAATGCAAAATGTGGTAGAACATTAGTGACTCTTATTTCTATGTCCAGAACAGGCGACTCTAGAGAAAGAGACCATGCAGGAGAGGCCACCAGGGCTGGAAGAGGTGGAATGAGGCCATCAGTGTCACCAGTTTCTCCTTGGAGTGACAAAAGCACTGAGATTAGGAACTTCTGGTTTTAAAGCTCAATAGATAAGTCTAAAAACAACTGAAATGGTCTTGTTTTGTTTCGCCACAGCGTTTTGCTATGCAGTTTCAGGTTGGCCTCGCACTCACTTTATAGCCCCAGCTTGCCTCCAACTCAGTGATCCTCCTGCCTCACCCTCCCAGTGCTGGCATTACAGGTGTGTGCCACCACATCCAGCTCCTGAAATGCCTTTTTTTTTTTGGTACCGTGTATCAAACCTATGACCTTGTGCTTGCCAGGCAGGCGCTTACATCACTGAGCTAAATCCCCAGCCCTGAAATGTCACTTTTATAAAAAAGTGAATTTTATGGTATATGAGTCATCTCAATAAAGCCTTTTTTTAGTTTATCCTCAACGCCAGAACCACCTCTCCCCACTCTGTTGTTCCCATTGACTTGCATGTGGTTTCTTTCCCACAGATGCAGAAATAAACCCTTCCAACCCAAATGCCATACTTCAGAGCTAGGTATTCCCATACCCAGATCACAAAATCCATGTAGGGATCTGGAGCTTTTGCAAATGGAAAGAGGCCCAAGAGATTGGGGGGCTGGGGGAGTAATTAAGATGTGTTTTACACTTGTGCCAACTCCAGACATGAATGTAATCACTAGGTAAAGCAAGCACATAGCAATAAAAATAAAAATTAAATCAGGTGTGGTGGCACACACCTGTAATTCCAGCACTCGGGAGACTACAGCAGGAAGATCACTGCAAATTCAACCCCAGAATGGGTACTGTCGTAAATTCAAGGCCAGCCTGCACTACTTACCTGAACTATACACTGTCTCCAAAAAAAAATGAATAAATACATTTTTAAAAAGACCCCTCCAAAAAAAAAAAATCAACGTAGAGAGTCATAACCAAGTATGTTTTCCCACTAAATAGGAATAGAAAATACCAGAACATGAAGCATACAAGGCAATGTGGTTCTCTTTTGTTTGTCTTTTTGAGACAGGGTTACAGTTCAGGCTGGCCTTGAACTCACTTTGTAGCTCAGGTTGGCCTCAAACTTGCAGCAATCCTCCTGCGTCAGCCTCCGGAGTGCTTGGATTACAGGCATAAGCCACTCTACCTGGCCTAATGTGGTTTTATGAAATTTTGTTCGGAAATATATGTATCTTAGTCAAAAGTGGGTCAGTCAAAACAAAGTCTGGAAAATTGATGCGTTGTGAGACATCTCAAAAAATAAAAGTGTGAGATTTCAGAGTGAAAAACAAACTGAAAGGGCTGGGGATTTAGCTCAGCAGCATAAGCGCCAGTCTTGCAAGCACACCGCTGTGGGTTCAATCCCCAGTACCGATAAAAAAAAAAACAAACAAACAAGCAAACTGAAAACACCCCAAGGCTCTCTGGATGGAGTTCCCCACTCAACCGGGGCAGAGGCACCTTCAGCCTCCTGCAGGGCTCCGGGGAGCTTCCCGTGCCCTTCTGTCGTCAGCCCCTGCACAGTGTCTTCAGGAGACCCCGGGGGAGCTCAGGAGGGAAGGGGTGAAAAGCATGCCCGTGCCATCTTGGGAAGCGGCGGGGACCAGGGCCTGAGGTCACACCAGGGATCCACGGCAAGTCAAGTGGGTGACAGGGGACAGAGGGAAAGCCAGGGATGGAGTGCAGAAAGCAAAGGGCCAGACACAGATGCGGAGGGAAGGCCCCTGGGATGAGCCTGCAAGGTCCGAAGCTCTCCCAGTTCCTGCTGGCCAGAACCTCCAGGTCATCCTCAGACCAGTGGAAAACAAGGCTTCCAGGGTCAAACTGAAGGTCACAGACATCCTCACAGGAAAAGCGCCATGCACATTACCACTGTGATTTAGTGATAATGACACAGCGGAACACTTCTTTCATACAATAAAGATCACATACAATGTTGTAAAGATGAGAAGGAGCACTGTGTTCAAATAAAAACCAAGAACAAGAAAAGGGCCATGGTGGGTCAGTCATGACCGGTTCAAAACCAGCCTCGGCTGAGAGACCCTGGCTCAAAAATAGTAAAAAAGGAAAGGAAAGGGGAGGGGAGGAGAAGGGAGGGGAAGAAGAAAGACCACATTAAATCTGTCCAGCAAGTCCTCTACAACACATTAAGCAACTGGAAGGAGAAAACAACAAATGACCACTTGCAGCTATCACCATGGCCCAAGAAACACCAACGGGAATCGACCAGAAACTTGGGCAGACAGCATTACAGACCCAGTGCTCCTTCATTTTCCTCTAAGACAAACAGAAAAAGACTCCTTCTCCTGTTCCTTCACATCCAAGATAGGGCCAATAGGCTGGAAAAAATACTACTTCCAAGCCAGGCCCAGTAAAAAATCTTCAATATATAATAATATTCCACGGCAAATTTAGAAGCTATTCTTTTGTTGTGCGTTTTTTTTTTTTTTGGTTTTCTGTCTTTTTGAGACAGGGTCTCACTATGCAGTTCAGTGACCTTGGGCTCACTTTGTAGCCCAGGCTGGTCTCGAACTTGCAACGATCCACCTGCCTCAGCCTCCCAAGTGCTGGGATTACAGGACTGCACCACCACACCTGGTTCTTTTGTTGTGTTTTAGTTTTGGTCTTTTGAGCCAAGGTCTCAGGTTTATCCTTGACCCTGCCTTTAGCCAGGCTGACCTTGAACTCAGTTCTCCCTCACCCCTCCAACCGCTGACATCACCAGCAAGCACCACCGCCATGCAAGGCCATGAAAGGCACAAAAACATAAGGGAGAAAGATGTTCCTACTATTTCATCGGGCCTCAGAGGCTGGCCAGCATGAACCACTCTGATAAAACAGGCAGCCTCCAGGACCAAGGGAGAGGAAGAGACAGGGGAAAGCCAAGCGCAGGCACAGAAAGGTCCCGACAAAGGAACAGACGGAAATGTGGAACAAAATACATCCCACAACAGACTCAAAGACTCAGTGAGTGATCAAAGGGGTGTTTAAATTAGTAAGAATAAACTAACGGCCAGGTGCTGCGGCGCACACTTGTAATCCCATCACTCAGGAGGCTGAGACAGAAGGACCACCAGAAAGGAGTTCAAGGCCAGCCTGGACTACAGAGAGAAACCTTGTGAAGGGAGGGAGGGGAGGGGAGGGGAGGGGGTAATAATGATGGATAAGCATGTTTGAAGCAAGGAAAGTGCTCAAGGAGATGAATGGCAATGTGTCTTACTGTAATAAATTTTTAAATATTTGGGGGCTGGGGATTTAGCTCAGCAGCATAAGCACCTGCCTTGCAAGCACACAGTCGAAAGTTTGATCCCTGGTACCAATTAAAAAAAAAGTTGTTCTTTAAATATTTATACATTCACTGTATTTTGTGATTACAATGTATATATAAAATCTTGGGGTAGAGAAAGTATGGGGAAAAAAACAAATGTGACTTTAATTAAAAGCCTAAAAAAATATGCCACTTAGGCAAAAAAAATCCACAAACTTAATTTTGTTTTTGGAGATAAGGTCTCACCATGTAGTTCAGGCTGGCCTTGAACTCACTGCATAGCACAGGCTGGCCTAGAATTTGCAGCATCCTCCTGCCTCGGCTTCCTGAGTGCAGACATGTGCCACCATACCCAGCTTTCCACAAACCTTTAACAGCATATTTTTCAAACTGCATTGAGGCCAGAGCCAAATATAACATACCTAGTAGCATCAACTTTGCTCACAGATAAAGGAGGGGAAAAAAGACTAAGGAAGAAAATGTCCATATTAAAACAAGCCCTGGAGTAGCATAAAAATCTCACATTAATTTTAGATAAAACAGAAGACTTAAAAGTGCTGTCATGCTTGTTACAGTCCTGAACACTGTGGTTCACAGACCCCCACACCACGCATCACTGGAAGATTATGTGAAGTGATCTCTTAAATAATAAAGAGCCACTGGGGGAAAAAAGAGCCACTGAAGAAAAGTGTGACATGGAGCCAAGTGCCGGCATGGACGGCACCAGCGCAGGACCTCACAGTAACGGCTGCAGGCAGACCCTGGACCTGCAGCCTCCCGAGCAAGTGCACTGTGTGGGTCAGAGCAGCCTCACAAGAACAGGGACCCTAGAAAGGCGGAGGCTCCAGCCTGCTCAGCCCACCGGAAAGCACGGCACCCAGCCCAGCCGGAGGATTCACCTTTGCAGACAGCAAAGAACCTGAACCTGAGCCACAGAAAAGACTGGTGAGGACAAAGGGACTGGAAGCTGAAACGCCAGCTAACAGACAGGAGGCCAAGGGTGCAGCAAGGTGAAGCCTGCCCTAGGAGACACAAAACCGAGACTTCCGTTAGGAATGAAGGCACAGGGAATGAAATAACTCGGGGGTTTTTTGTTTTGTTTTGTTTTTTGAGACAGGGTCTTGCTAAGGGGTCCAGGCTGGCCTTGACCTCAAAATCCTCCTGCCTCAGCCTCAGAACACAGGAATTACACACAGACTAGGAACACAGGTATTCATCATCCCTCCTACTTATTCACATACACACGGACCAGGGTAAGCTGCTGCTATCTATATATTTACTTGAGCAAAGTAAAGCCAGCATTTAAAAATAAAATTATGTCCCTAGGAGTTCTACAGTATAAATGCAGAGGCAATCACAAGACAGTCCAAGGTGGGGTACATAAAGGAAAACACTGCACTCAGGAATGAGCCCCAGGCCAAAGAAGACAGGAGCAGGGCCTGTGGTCCATACTGCGCCCCACTGCCCCGGGTCCCTGGCAGTCTCCGGGCTCTCCTCCAACAGCACAGTCCATCACACACACATGCACCTGCATGTATACACACATACACACACACACACACACACCAGCATCCCTCCAGCCACATTAACCACTCGCTGTGCCCGTCCACCCTTCCACCCTGGCCCCACTTCCAGGCTGAAGGTGCTCTCCACCTGGAACGCCCTGGCTTCCACCAAGGCCTTAAAAGCACATCCTTGTGGCTTGGAGCCAAGCTGGAGCTCACCACCCACCAGCCAGAGTCCAATCACTCTGCACTCGCCCACACTCTGACCTGCTGGGCACTGTTCACCCTCTGACCTGTGTCTCAGCCTCCCTGTGAGTGGGCCTCACACCCAGCTGCCGTGATGCGATGACTTCGAGGACAGCTCGGCAGAGCAGGCGCACCCAGCTGACCCTGGCTTCTCTGCCAGTGGGACTGTGGAACCCGAGCCTGGCAGACCAGGAAGGAGGGGCAACTTCAGGGCCAGCAGCAGCAGAGCTCGGAAAGTTACCGAGCTCCAATTCCTTCAGGGAGAAGACGAGGACTAGAAGCCCCTGCCTGCTCACACTGGGACCATCACGACACAACCCCATGTGCACAAGCAGCACCCAGCCCTGTCACAGGTTCCCCTTCCTTGCTAGGAGAGGCTGCCATGGGGCAGTGCATCTGTGTAACAAGGACAACTGGGAGACCACACTGCATCGAAGCACCGGAAGGAACCATGAGCAGAGACAGCTTTCCTGGACCACAGAAACCCATTCTCCTCCCAGGAATGACCTCCACAGGGCACAGAGCCCACTCAGACCTGCTGCGACAGAATCTAGACAAGGGCCACAAGGGGTTCCCAGGGAGACTGCCTCGATGACAAGAAGGAACTCTGGGGCACGAGGTTTCCTTGTCGCTGGTATTAGGCTGCTGTCACCGGCTCCTGCACCTAGAACCTGCTCAGGCACCTTGGCCATGGTCACATTCTGTCCAGGCACTTGTCCATCAGCGCAACTCCTCAGCCCAACCTCAGGGCCCACTCGCTCAGTCAGCTGTGGTGGTACACACCTGGAGTCCCAACACTTGAGAAGCTGAGGCAGGACAGTCACAAGTTGAAGGTTAGACTAGGCAATTTAGTGAGACCCTGTCTCAGAATAAAAAATAAGGCTGGGGGTGTAACTCAGTGTGAAGCCCTGGGTACAATCCCAAATGCAGGAAAAACCCAGAAAAAGCTAAGTCAGAACTGGTGATAGAGCTCAGTGGCAGTCTACGCTTAGCATGCCAGGGCCGCTGGGTCAAACCCCAGAACACAGGCAAATAGGCTAAATCGCTCTTCACCCCTCCTTTACTCAAAACAGTCTGCTGGCTTCCACCTGCTCCACATGAGACCTGCAGACATCCATGTGGCCTTCGGGGCAGACCTCAGCCTTGGGCCTTTGCATTCGCTGTTTCCTCCACTCCCAGGACTCCTCCAGTGTGTCCACAGGCCTCATAGCCTCCCAGCCTTCAGCCAGACAACTCTGCTGGGAACTGCACACCCCCCCCCCAAAATTTATACCCCTACAAAATGACCTTTCCCTTGGTTTTTGGAGACAGGGCCGCTCTATGTAGTTTAGGCAGCCTTGAACTCATTATGTAGCTCAGACTGGCCTTTAAGTCCCAGGGATCCTCCTACCTCAGCTTCCCTAGCGCTGATATCACAGGTGCGCGCCATTACACCTGTCTTATGACTGTATTTAAAGACGGAGCCTTGAGAGAGTACTTAAGGTTAAATGAGATCTTGGGTGAGAAGAGGCCATAATCTGATAGACTGGTGACTTCTAGCAGGGCGTGTTGTCCACCTCTGTAATCCCAGAGCTAGGAAGGCTGAGGCAGGAGAATTGCTGTGAGTTGACACCATCCTGAGCCACGTAATGAGTTTGAGGCCAACCTGAACTATGCAGCAAGACTCTGTCTCCAAAAACCACAAAAGAAGATAGATAGACCAACAGACCAACAGACAGACACCAAATAGGTCAGAACCTAGATCCTGGACTGCCCAACCTCCCTCCAGAACTGTAAAAACTTGGAACCGGGGATTTAGCTCAGCAGCATAAGTGCCTGCTTGCCAAGTGAAAGGTC
This sequence comes from Hydrochoerus hydrochaeris, assembly GCA_004027455.1. Classification (NCBI taxonomy): domain Eukaryota; kingdom Metazoa; phylum Chordata; class Mammalia; order Rodentia; family Hydrochaeridae; genus Hydrochoerus; species Hydrochoerus hydrochaeris. The sequence goes on from PVLA01001898.1 coordinate 203,778, forward strand.
ATGAGTTCAATTCCCGGAACCAAAAAAAAAAAAAAACTGTAAAAACTAAACTTCTCTTGTTTAAGTCCCTCTGTCCTTGGTATGGTTGTGGCAGCCTGAGCAGTCTCGGGGAGTTTCAGCTCCCACCCCACAACGCCTACCATCCCTGGAGACTGCCTCATTCAGGAGATTTACCTGCCTCCCAACTCAAGCTCCACCCTCGGGAGCCCCATTTTGGCCGGAAATCTATCTCCATGCAGCCTCTGCCCACCAGCAATACTGCCCTGTTCAAAGTAAGCACTGAAAAATGCATTACATACACTGAAGAAAAGGCAAAGAAGGCTGAGGCAGGAGGTTTGCTTGAGGCCAGAACTTTAATGAAGGCAGCCTGGACAACATAGCAAGATCTCATCTCAAAAGATAAATGAGAAAAATAAACTGTGAAATGTCTATGAATGGTACAAATCAAGAGCAGACCTCAATTACAGGAGAGCCACAACCTAAAACCTGTGACCAAATAGGTTAGAAATAGCAAATCCGAAAACAAACAAAAAGAGTGCCACTCTGTGCACAAAGGGCTCCTTTCAACCCCACAGGCCGCAATGCATAGCTTAACCTGGAGCAAATAAAAAGAGAGAATAAAAGAGCAAAAGAAAGCCCGCTGGGGCACTGCCCTCGAGCAGAGAACAACTGCAGGAGAAGCAGGATGTGAAAATGAATTAATGCGGTTATCAGGCTCAGAAAAGCAACTGACTGGCATGTGGATGCTTTTATGGGCAAGGCTTGGAAAGAGGTCAGGGGAAGGCTGTAACATGTTTACATTTAAAAAGCCTAAGAAGATTAAATGAAATGAAGTTTTTAGAAAGCTTCCCCTTACAGGTACAAAGCACCACATAATTGCAAATTGTTACTGCTGCTTTTTAATTTCCTTAGCTAAAATGAGAAAATTCCTTAAGCTACCAGTGGTACCAGATATGGGTCCCTCACTGAGCCTGGGCTTCCGTTCAGAGACTGAGTAGCAGTGGGCAACTCAGGATTTGCAGTAACCACCTGGCACCAAGTTAACGAGGGATGGATGAGTAAATGGATGGAGACACATGGATGGTGAAAGGGACGGCAGCAGGCTGAGTGAGATTGTCCCTGGGACATGTATCTCATTGCTGCAAGGTGAAGCCTACTACATTGTGTTCCACAAATGCAACAGGAAGTGTAGCAAGAAATCTGGCAACCCCTACCCTATTCTAGCTAGGTATTTTCATAAGCATCTTTCAAACATTTTAACAGTTTAACTGTTTAATTTCGGCCTACTGGGCCACAGTCAGAAAACACAACTGCCACGCTGACAGGAAAACTTCCTGAAATACCTGTTTTCTCAAAAAAAATTAGTCCCTACTCCATGTGAAGAAATCGGTAGGGTATGGTGGAGCACATCTGTAATCCCAGTTCTCACCCAGGAAGGCTGGAGCAGGAGGATCACAACTGAGGGAAACACTTTCAAAATTTACAAAATTAAAAGAGCTGAGGGTATAGCTCAGTACCAAGTCCTGGGTTCAATTCCCAGGATATGCATGGAGAGAAGAAAGGGAGGGAGGGAGGGAGGGAGGGAGGGGAAAGAAAAGAACAAAACCAAAAAAAAAAAAAAAAAACCTGCCCTGGTATCAAAAGAAGACAGTTGCAACTTCGGCAAAGGCAATAAACTAGAAAGCAGATACCTCACCGGGGGAGGTCAGGTGGAATGGGCAGCTGCTGGGCACACCTGCCACATCCTTTCAACTAGTAGGTGTGGTGTACCTATCCACGGGTGCCCAAAAGCTATTAAATTTCGGAAGAATGAGGAGTGAACAGTCATCCTGCAATCATCAGAGTGGCTGGCAGGTCAGCCATAACCCAGTGCAAAATAGTCAATTTCTGAGCTGAAAGGGGCTTTGCATAGCTCACCAGATCAGCACACACCTCCGGAGGCCAGGCACCCAGAGTCCTAGGAAGAGGCAGAGGTAGACAGCAGCTCCACAGCACTTAACACAAAGCATAAAAGGAAAACGTTCCGCCAGCCCTAGTTCTAGCCTTTCGCGTTGGCGAGGAGGAAGCTGGCTGCGGGAGGTCACATGGCCCCTGCATGACAGCTCAAACCAGACCGTCTCAGGACTCTGGTCGCGTGTCCCCGCGCATCCCCAGCCCCCACTGCGCAAGAAGAACCCAAACGTCAGCGGGGACAGCATCTTCCATCTCCCGTGTCCCAGTCCTGCGAAAATAAAACAGCCACTGCAAAGGCGCTGGCCGCAGAAGCCCTGCGGGGAACTTTCTTCCACCTGCAGTTGCCCTCACGAGCGTTGGCTGTGACAGCCGATAATTTCCACAGTCACACTCAGAGCGCCCCAGCCTGCGGACGGAGTTCCCACCACCTACCCATCCGGGACTGCCAGGCCAGGCCGAGGCGAGCGCTGCGCCCTTTAAAGTGGTCGCGACTCCCTCTCCTCCGGAAAGGCGGCCACCGGGGACCCGGACCCGCGAGGGGGTACGGCCCGCGAGGAAGGCCTGAGGTCGCGGCAGCCGCTTCTAAAATTACTCGGCGCAGGCGGTGTGGGGAGAACGCAGGGTCTGAGGGCTCCCCGCCGCGGGCGCCCCCAGCCGCGGCGCCGAGAGAGCCGACGAGCGCGACCCCGGGCGCGCGGACGTGGGGCGGACGCGGCCCCGCTCCGGGGAACCCTGCCCGCCCGGCCCCGCGGCTGAGGCCGGAGCGCGCGGCTGGCGCCGGGCCCGGCTCGGGGCGGCGCGGAGCGGAGCGGCCGAGGTCGCCGCGCATCCCGGGGCCGCGGGGCCGGGCGCGGCGGGAGCGCGCAGGCCGCGGCGCGGGCCGGTGACAGCGCGCGGGGCCGCGCCAGGCCGGCCTCGTGGGCGCGGCGGCAGCGCGCGTCCGGCGCGGGGGCGGCAGGTGCGGGGTAGGCGCGGGGCGCGGCGGCCTCGGCTCTCACCTGGCTGCGGCTCGCGGGGCTCTGTCCTGCGCCGCACCTCGGCCCCGCTGTCCCCAAGGCCGCCGCCGCCGCCGCCTCCTCTGGTCCCCGCGACAGCCGCCTGCAAAATGGCGCCGCGGAGGGGCGGGCCCGGGGCGGGGAGCCGCCGCGCCGCCCGCCCACCCGGCCCCGCCCCGCCGCGCGCGACCCCCGCCCGCCGCGCCGAGGGGCGCCCGCCTCACCTGGGCCACCTGGGCCGCGCTCCCGCCGCTGCCGCTGCGCCGGCGCGGTGCTGTCTTGGCGCGGCCCGCGGACGCCGACTTTCCCTCCTCTGAGAGAAGGGTTCCTCGCTGCTGGGTCGCACGCGGCTACAGAGGCTACCCTGCTCAGACTCGGGCCCCCTGGGGTCGGGGCATCCCGGGGAAGAGGAGCTCGTGCGTCTCCAGAGCGTCCCCGGGGTTGCCCACGGGCCGGAGCGGGCCGCTTGAACTCGGCGCTCGGGGCTGGCGCGGGGCAAGCTCAGCCTGGAGGGCTTCGGTGGAACTCAGGCACGGACCCCGCGAGAGGTGCCGAGGCCGGAGGCCTGCCGGGCGCGACCTCAGCCTTGCAACTTTCCAACCTGACGTTGTCCTAATTGCTTTACAGACCTAGTGACAGATCACCGGCTTCCCGGCAACTCTTGAGAGTCATAAAGAATTGTGGACTCACTCCATCGAGCGACGAGAAGCAGATTTTATCCTTGAACAGGGGCTGTCATGCTTATCAGTGGGGTGGATGGGGAGATAACCAGCACCTAGAGGGAATAAAGTACACAGGTTGGAAAAAATGTTTAAATTTTTTAAAATGAAGCGGAGTATGGTGGCGCACACCTATGATCCTAGCACGCCGGTGGAGGCAGAGGTAAAGCAGCAGGGTGGCCATGAGTTCAAGGCCAGCCTGCGCAACATAGTGAGACCGTATCTCAAAAACCAAAAATGTAAAATAAAAACTAGTACTGGATACACTGGCAGGCCAAGTGTTTGGCTTGCAATGAAGATGTAGAAAATAAGAAACCATGAGTCTGACCAGTAAGTGGAGAAAAACTCACACACCACCTTTTTCTATTTCAGTGAGAACATTTTCTAGCTAATTAAAAAAAAAAAATGCTATGCTCAGCAAAGCTGTGGATCTTCCGGATTAGAAGGGCAGACTCCCTGAGCTGTTCAGCCTGCCCCTTCCCCACAAGTGTCATTAACCCTGGCCTTTTCATTGCCCCCTCTGCCTCCCCAGGCACGTACGATTTTTCTCTAAAAACTCCCCAGCCTCTGCCCCCCCGCATGGCTCCTCAAGCAAGGTCACCCTGGCCCCTTCCAATGTCATCTGTGACCTTCCAGTTGCCACATCCCTTTGTCTGTTTACAGTCTTTTCTTTCTCAATGGTTCAGTAACATTCCATTGACCTGTGGCTCCTGGAAATTCTTTTCTTGTGATAATATCACTGAGTCCCGTGAGTGATCTTGCTGCGGCTCCCCTATAGAAAGGCTGGTTTTTCCTGATGCCTCCTCTTACCCATCTTTCCCCCTCCCCCCTCCAAAACTCAGCCATCTCCTCCCGTGACAGGGTCCTAGAGGTTGGGACTGAGGATGCCCAATGGGTCACCCAAAAGCAGGAGGAAACCTGGTTGCAATCTTTGCCCTCATTTTATGGATCTCCTCTTTCGTTGTTGTTAAAACAGGGCTTGCTAAACTGGGCATGGTAGCTCATGCCTGTAATCCCAGCACTCTGGAGGCTGAGGCAGAAGGATCGTTGTGAGTTCAAGACCAGCCTGGGCTACAAAGTGAGCTCAAGGCCTGCCCGAACTGCATACGAGACCTGGTCTCAAAAAGACAAAATTAATTAATTAAAATAAAAAAATAAAACAGGGCTTGCTACATAGCCCAGGCTGACTTGATCTCTCCTGGTTCCTCCTGCCTCAGGCTCCCTAGTGCTGGAATCACAGTTGTGTGCCACAATGCTGGGCTCTCTCTCCTTCATTACCTTAAAACTGTGACATGTGTCCCTGCTCAGCTGTGCATGTAGGAGTGCGACTCTCAAGGAATGTCTGTTACAGGCTTTATGAGCCCAGAGTTTACCTAGCCTGCCTCAGTCCCCTCAAGACTGAGGTCTCTGAGAAAGGAGTAACTAAGCCATGTACAGCGTTTACAAAGCATCTGCCAGCTTTCAGTTATCCAGTTCTAGATCCCCTGGAGTGATGGCTACAATTCTTGACCCATGATCCTAAACCTGCTGCCACCACAGTTTCCAAGAAAAGCAGAAAATCACAGGACACCCTCAAGTAGGAACAGTTACCCGTGACGGTCACGGGCACGGCCTCCCCGGGCAGGAGCTGCCACATCTGCCCTTGCCTTGTTTCCCTTTTCCGTAAAACCTCAGAGGTTTTGTCCTCCTATGAAGATAGATGGTGAAACGCCCTGATCCCCTCACAAAGCCCTCGCTGATCAGAGCTGCCGTCCTGCCCTCGGCCCCCTCTCCTCTTCTCCACCAGCATCTTGGGACAGGTGACTGAGCCCATCTTCTGGGACCCCTGTGGCTGGGACTTTCACCCTAAGACTCTGGTGACTCTCACACTTTCCACACCTCTCTCCAAACCAGATGCACAAACCTGTCTGCTCTGGCTGGACGACCCCCGGGGTTGTACGAAGAGTGGGCGCTACCCACAGGTGTGTGTCTGCAGATGCAGAGACTGTGGGCCAGAAATATTTAGGGGAAGCCAGCATGGTGGCACATGTCTGTAATCTCTGCACTCTGGAGGCTGAGGCAGGAAGATGATGAGTTAGAGACTAGCCTAGGCTACATAGTTCAAGGCCAGGTTGGATTATATTATGAGGCCCTGTGTGCAAAGAAAGAAAGAAAGAAAGAAAGAAAGAAATACACGTTAAAAAAAAAAAAAAGCTGGACATATGGTGCATGTCTGTAATCCCAGCATTTGGGAGGCTGAGGCAAGAGGATCTTTATGAGTTCAAGGCCAGCCTAGGCTACAAAGTGAACTTAAGACCAACCTGAACTGTATAGCCAGACCCTGTCTCAAAAAGAAAAAAAAAAAGAATATATATATATATATATATATATATATATATACATATATATATATATTACACACACACATATATATACACATACATATATACATATATATATATACACACACACATATATACACATACATATAGGAGGTTGTATATTGTATCTACATTGAACATGTACAGATGTTTTTCTTGTCATTATAACAATCATAGCCAGCACTGACATTATATCAGGAATTATAAGCAGTCCAGGGAGGACTCAAGTCCATGGGTGGGGGGAGTCACAAAGTCCTATAGCATTGAGTCTTGGGAATCCGGGAAGGCAGGGTGTCCCAGAACTGATGCTCCTCCATCACCAAGCAAAGCTGGGTACAGCACCACTGCACCCTCATTATTCACCTCCTACAAACCTGGCTTCTACCTGGGTTCTCTCACTTTGCCACCAGAAACTTCGATGCCGTGTTTGAGTCCCTGTCCCCACCCCCCATGTTTAGTCTGTCCCCATGGTCAGCTTGAACAGAGAGACCTCTCTGGAGTTTTCTGCAGCAGGCACTGCCACAGACCCACTTTCTTTTTGCAACACAGAGACCAGCTTAGGAACAGACAAACTCCCAGGCCCTTAACCTACTAGTCACTAAAAGCACCATCTCTCTTGTTCTGAGACAATCAGGAACTTAAAAGCAGTTTTTGCTTAAAACAAAAATAAAAACAAAAACAGACCCCTCCCCCCCAAAAAAACAGTGACTCAGCAGGGCCAGGTGGCACAGACCTGTATTACTTGCACTCAGGAGGCTGAGACAGGAGTGTTACAGGCAGCTGAGGTAGAAATATCATAGGCAGTCAGACAGGGCTGGGCCCTCAAAGGAGCCAGAGCAGAAGTTCAGATACCTTGCAGCCTTGGAAGAGAGAATCACCTGCTGTGGGCCAGGTCTCAAGACAAAAGGCAGAGGACATACAACCGCATCCTAAGGAAAAACAGTCCAAATAGTTCTCTGTCACCCTCAGGAAGTCAGGAGTCACCATCCCACCTCCATACAGAAAAAGTCACTGCTGTTAAGCATGACCATTTACTATGTGACTCCTCCCCCATTTGCTCCTAATTTAATCAATTTTACTTGAGCAATTAATCTTATTGGTTGACCACAGTTCTGTCCCACCTTATGCCCTCCTTGAAAGTTCCTATTTTTCCCCACCTTTGACTCATTTAACCTCATGGTTTTACTCTATAAAAGTCCCTAGAAAAAAGGATTTAGCTCAGTGGCATAAGCGCCTGCTTTGCAAGTGTGTGGTTGTGAGTTCAATCCCCGGTACAAAAAAAAAAAGTCTCTAGGAAAGACAGAGTCCTTGACAACCTGCTCCGGACCCCTTCTGTCTCTCAGACAGAAGCTTTCTGTCTCTCAATAAATACATTCCACTCTTAACCTCCATGGTTCCTAAAATTCATTCTTAGATTTTAGAGAACATGAACTCATACTGGACATACAGTAGGTCGGGAGTTTCATTCTCCTGTATCAAGAGGGTCACAAGTTTGAGGTCAACCTGGGCCACATAGTGAGACCCGTCTCAAAGCAAAGAAAAAGCCCGTGACGGTGCTCCTGCCTACACAGGCCCAACAGGTAACTAAAGTAACAAAGCTTGGCCTCTGTTGGTATTTGTTTCCTTCACTGCCCAAAGACCTGGGGTGCGGTCTTGAGTGTGGTCCCTGCTCAGTCCCCCGCTAAGCGCTAGGCCTGGTCTGTGAACAGCCCATGGCGGTGCTGACTGAGGAGCCTCTGGGTCCTCAGCGGCTCCTCCGCTCTCCACACCCGGGGCTGCAGAGGAGCCGTCCACACCGCACTGTGGAACGGCCAGCTGTTGCCCTGAAGCTGCGGTCCCCGGGCTAAAACCATCTCACAAAATCAGAGCCAGGCACCGATCACCAGGCCCTGAGCCACGCAGCAAATCCATAAACTCTGAGCTCCTCTCTTGTTCACGAGTCAGGCTGACCCTTTTGTGGAGATGGGCCCCTCTGCCCCTCCAGCTGAAGTCCCTTCCCTATTTTCTCTTCCTTTCTGACTCTGCCTAATAAATCTGCCTATGCGCATCTTTGACACCGAAATTCTTTTGCCGAGCCAGACATGGTGGCACATTCCTATAATCTCTTGGGAGGCAGAGGCGGGAGGATCATGAGTTTGAAGACAGCCTGGGTTACATAGCAAGACTTTGTTTCAAAAAACCAACCAACCAAACAAACAAACAAAAAACTCCCCACAGGGAGTTGGAGGACCTCCTCCGACCCCACCCAGTCACGTGTAGACTGCTGGAGAGACAGCTGGCCTCTCAGCTACCCCTGGGAGCTCTCTCCTGAAACCATCCTTATCGTTAGGAAGCAGAAGGACCCCCTCCTAACTCCTGCTGAGAAGCCCGCAGGGGGCCGCATTCCCGAGAATGGCCCAGCAAGCAGCAGCAGAATATGGATGCCTTCCCAGCATGGCATTTGGCCCCTGCAACCCTCTGATTGCAGGCTTGGGGGGGTGGGTTGTACAAAGGCTGCCAGCAGGCTGGGGTTACCCCTACCTCAGTCTCTCACGCAGTGACTGTGTGAATTCAGTATTCAGTGGTTTTGTTTGTTTGTTTGTTTTTGAGACCGGATCTTGCAGTCCAGGCTGACCCTGGACTCCCTATGTAGCATAGGCTGACTTTGAACTTGTAGTGATCCTCCTGCCTCAGCCTCCCTAGTGCTGGGATTACTGGCATGCACTGCCATACCTGGCTTCAGTATCATTATTTTTACATAATTATTTTTTATCACCATTATCAATTCAAAAAAATTAATGAGCAATTTCCATTCACTTGTTTTTCTTTGTTTTTTTCCACTTATTTTCCTTTCTTATTGTTACTGACATAAACAACCCCATCCCCAGCTCCTCTAAACCAAAATCATCTATGCCTAGCCCGCCCAGTGGCCTGGTTAGCATGATTGAAATGTCATTATATCCATGCTGGGTTATTTTTGTGAAGTAATTGTAGCTTGAGGCTATTCCAACTTCAAACTGTGCTTTTTCACGTTATTTCCAACATCTCCCTAGAGTCTAAACCAGGGACAAACACTTTTTCTGGCAAGGCCAGAGGATGTTTTCCAGCTTTGTGGGCCAACAGGTGCTGCAATCACTGATACTATGCAGGTCTTTGCATAATGAGAGACTATGAATTACCACAGATATTTTATTGATGAAATTCAAAATATGATAAAATACTTGTGTATAATACTTTTATAATATGTGCCTACGTGGCAGGTGTGGTGACACATGCCTATAACCCCAGCACACTAGAAGGCTGAGGGAGAAAGATTATAAATTTCAGTCTAGCTTGGGCAATTTAGTGATTTAGCAGGACCAAATCTCCAAAATAAAAAACGGATGGGGAGATAGCTCAGTGCAAAGGCCCTGGGGGCCCCAGTCCCAGTCCCAAAATATACATCATATACGCAGGTCTACAAATGGGAGCATGGGGTTTTGATTGGAAGAATATGATTTAGCTCAGTTGGGGCTCAAGGTTACAGTTTCATTTTATTAAATCGATCACAAAAATTTACCTGTAAAAATCATCCTTGGTTGATCAAAATATGCAGTTGAACCTCTGTTTGCTGACCCTGATCTGGACTGTGACCTTCACTGTGGCTCTGAGTTGTCTCTGCAGGGCAATACAGGACAAATTTCATTTGTTTTAGGCTGGGGATCAAACCCAGGGCCTTGTGCATGCCAAGCGCATCTGTACCACTGAGCTACATTCCCAGCCCTTGTTTCATTTCTAAGAGATCTGACTGAATGCTAGGGGGAAGCAGAGAGTTTCTCAAGGTCCCTCCATCCAATTCGGAGGCAGAGGCAGGAGCATCACGCAGTCACTATCCCTGGGTGTGTGTAGACTGTTTCCACGTTAGTCCTGTGCAGAGATTCTGCAGGTCTGGGGCAGCATGGGGCAGCAAATCCTGCCTGACATGACTCTGTTTCTTCACATTTAGTACTGGCGCTGATTGCAACACTGTTTCAAATAACAGGACAATGTGGTGTATATACCCCTAATCCCAGCACTTGGGAGACTGAGGCAGGAAGATCTCCACAAATTCAAGGCCAGCTTGGGCTACGTAGTCGAGGCCAGCCTGAATTACAGACCAAAACAATAATCTAAAAACAACCCAAATATCTATCAACTGAGGAACTGCATGGAATAAAACACTGCCCTTTGCTACCTACACCAGTGATTTCCTTTTTACCGGGATGTACTTCGCATGTCACAATAGTCACTATTTTAAAGTATATACATCAGTGGACTTCAGTGTAAAATATTCACCAAGTGGCACAATCATCAGCATTGTGTGGCGTCAGAGCACCCCTCGGAGCCCACGCCTAGTCACACAGCCCCACCCCCGGGGCCCTGCAGACTTCTAAGCTCCGTTCTCTGGGGCTGCCTGTGCTGCACATTTAATGTGAATGGACTCATAGTTTGTGTCTTTTGTGACTCCTTCTTACACCTCGCATGTTGTCAAGGCTCACCCACATTGTGGGCATGTGTCAGTGATTTTTTCATCTTTCCTAAGTGAAATTCTGTGCCCATTGACGTAGCTTTCTGACTCCTGTGCCCCGGTTCTGTACGCATGTGCCTGTTTATCTCACCTAAGTGGAATCAGATAGTATTTATCCATGTTTGACTTTTGCTTAGCATTGTGTTTTCTGAAACCTTCTGGTTTACCATATAACTGAATTTTATTCTTTTTAAAGCCAAAAAACCTCTTGATATTGCTACAGACATCAAAAAGAAGAGAGAGAGAGAGAGAGAGAGAGAGAGAGAGAGAGAGAGAGAGAGAGAGAGAAAGGAGGGCCAGGGATTTAGCTCAGTGGCATAAGCATCTGCTTGGCAAGTGTGAGGTTGTGAGTTCCATCCCTAGTACCACCGGAGGAGGAGGGGGAGGAGGAGGAAGAGGAGGAAAAGAAAAAAGAAAGGAAAGGAAAAAAGAAGAGAATGCATCAAGCATGGTGGCATGTGCCTGTAAATCCCAGCACTTGGGAGACTGAGACAAGAGGATCTGTGCAAACTGAAGGCCAGCCTGAACCCATGCACAAGATAAGAAGAAGATGCCTTGTAGGAGGGGTGGCACAGAGGTGGGTACATTTTTGCTTCTGAAAAGGATCCAAGCTGTGAGCAAGCAGGAATGGAGGGGTGGCTTGTGCTTCGTGGCTGATCCTACACAGTAAGATTGTGTCTCTTGGTCTGGGGATCTAGCTCAGTGGTTTAAGCGCCCGCCTAGCAGGCACGAGATTGTGAGTTCAACCCCCGGTACCCAAAACCAAAAAAAAAAAAAGATTACATCTCTTAGTACAATAGATACTGTGAAAGGGAAAGGGAAAGAAATTCCTCAAAAGGAAAGAACTAGGATGAAGAAAGGAGAATGGAAAGAAAAGATCATGTATACACTTTTATATAGATAACTATACCACTAATCTCTGTTAATTCGTCAAAAAGTTTGTGCTTTCATTGGTCGATTGATCATTTTTTCATGCCTCTAGCTTGTAACTGAATAACTACTTTGAAAGTAACAATATGCAATATATTAACCACTGTTAATCTATTGTTTTGCTTTGAAATTCTGTATCATCGTTTTTATCGTTTTTATTCTTTATTCGTTAAAAAAAAGATACCCCCCCCAAAAAAAAGGATCAGGTCTCCCTCTGAGTGCGGGTGCTGTGCCTCCCAAAAAGGGACAAAAACAGCTTTCATTATTGGCGAAGGCAAAGAGAAATGCACTCTGGCTGGAATAGATTGATGTCTGTCCAGGTTTCAGCGCCCACCCACTGAGCGCAGGGGTGGCTCCTGGGAAGCCAGCGCCGCAGCCTGGGGGGAGGGGGCAGGGGCGGGGCGCTAGCTCAGGGCTCCCTTCTCTGCCAAGCAGGGGCCCACCCGGTGGCCCTCGCCCTTCATTTGACCTTCACGACTGACCCCTCCCACCTCCAAAGGACCTCAAAGTACCTATCAGCACCTGTCCCGTGCACACTTCGCTTTCCCTCCAGGAACCCCTTCCCAGCCACTGGAGACCCCAGCACCTCTGCCTCCTTCTCCAGGTCCCAAGCTGACCTCCTTTCCTCTGGAAATCAGAAAAAGCTCTCTGCCTTTCCAGCTACCCTCTCTGCTGTCTGTCGGCCAGCTTCTTTCTTTTCGTTTTTGGTGGTGCTGGGGATTGAACTCAAGGCTTTCACACTGGCTGGGTGTCCAATCTGTTTGTTTGTTTGTTTGTTTGTTTGTTTGATGACAGGGTCTCACCATGTAGTGCAAGCTGGCCTGGAACTTGTGGGGCTCCTCCTAAAGGAGCCCCAGCCTCCAGAATGCTGGAGTTAGAGTCATGTATCACAAGTGGCTGTTGTTTATCTTCAGACAGGCTCTCACTAAATGGCTCAGTTATCTAGCCTGGGCTCAGTCTTGCAATCTTCCTGCCTCAGCCTCGCATCGTGCTCGGATTATAGGTGAGCCACCTCACCAGCTCCGTCTGCTTCTTGAAAGTGCTACCTCCTTTCCTAGTTTCTTCAGCCTCATGTCCCTCCTACCCTCCAATGATATTCTGGCTTTTGCTGTTGTGTTCCTCTGAAACTGCCCAGGCAGACTGGTCTGCACACAACTTACTGGAACTTTCTGGAAGCTTCTGGCATGCTAGTCCTCATGGGGAAAACACTCCTCCCTTGGTTCCACAGCTGCATTTTCTGATGGTTCTACTTCTCCAGACACGTCTTGGTCTCCCTCCTTGGCCTCTTCTTCCTCCTGCCCCTTTTGAACCGAGGCAGAGAGGTCAAAGGGGTCTGGAGCTGTCCTTCTGTTTTCCCTTCCAAAGGCATTTCCACTGCCTGGGTCACCTGCAATCCTCCCCAGGATCACTCCTGCTTATTACGCCTCTCCTGGGCCCCTTCCAAGTCTTTAGGTGAGTGAGCTCCCTCCACTCCCTGACATTTAGAATGAAATCACAAGAACACTTGTCTTTCTGTCTCTCCCTCACACTGTCACTTGTGTGCTTTGTATGGTTTTTCACCCAGCGCCAGCCCCATGGTGAGTGTTCCGTGACTTCTGCGTCACATAAACAACGGGGCTGACCACAGAAGGAAGGTGGGGTGCATGACGGAGAAGAGGAACTCAGATGACCCTCAGGTTCCGGGAGAACTGGAGGCCGATGAGGCAGTGTTTTCTGGAGATGGGGGACCCAGTAGCCACACACAGACGTAGAGACAGGAGAGGGGCTCATTGCAGGAAGCTGCTCAAGTGGTTGTGGTATGAAGGGTCCCACCGGAAGCCATCTGCAGCTGGAGACCCGAGGGCTAGTGTGACCTCACCCGAGTCTGCAGCCTGGCGCGATGTCCAGGGCAGGAGAAGGCCACTGTCCTGGCTGGAGGAGAGTCAGGGGGCTGCCTTCCCTCTGCCCTTTTGTTCCATCCCTGCACCAGAGGATTGGATGCTGCTCCACACTTGGGGGGAGCAGAGGGCCTCTTACCCAGTCTTCTGATCAAATGCCAATCTTTTCTGCAAACACCCAAAATTAATGTTTTACCAGCTACCTGGACATCTCTCAACCCAGGCAAGTCGACACAGAAAATGAACCATCAAGGAAGCTAAGGGAGAAACAAATCACAGGCAAAGCACGGGTGCCTCCAACGCCAGCTGGGAAAATTGGGCTTCATTGGGCAGGGGAATAATTTGAATCCAGACCCCCACTGAAACAGAGGGAAACTCTGACAGTAAAGTAGGCCGGGCGTGGTGCACACCTGTAATCCCAGCACTTGTGAGGATGAGGCAGGAGGATCACCATGGGTTCAAGGCCAATTTGGACTACATAGCAAAACCCTGGTCTCCCCAAAAACAAAAAAGACAGTAAAGTAGAATAAAATAGAAAGAAGTGAAGCTAAACTGCTGAAATTGGAGATGTTGTCACCCTGTGGGTGTACTGACTACACAGAGACACGAGTTTTTTGAAGAACTAGTTATGCATGTCTGTGTATGTGTGTTTGAGACAGTCTCCCTGTGTGGTCCATGCTCCCCTTGAACTCATGGCAGCCTTCCTGCCTCAGCCTCCTGACTGCTGGGAGTACAGATGTACACCACTATCTCTAGGGTGGGCTCTGAGGCAGTGAGTCAGGCCCAGGGAGGAGTGGTCCAAGACACGTCTCAGGAAACTGTGTTCTAGGAAGTAGGGAAGTACATGCTGGACATGAAGGGCGGTTTTTATTTTTATTTTCCAGTGCTGAAGACAGATTCCATAGCCCCACTCCTGCTAGGCAAGTGCTCTACGGCTGAGCTATGCCCCCCAACCCAAAGATTTAATTCTAAATTTTCCTTTAATGCCACAGTAAATGTGTCGTGCAGCTTATGTTGGTTTGGGGAGAGAAGGAGTCCCAAGCTCACCTTTGCCTTTCCAGGTGACTTTGGGAAACTCATGTAACCCCAGGGCTCCTAATCTATCATCTCTAGATAAGTCTATCTGACCCATCCACCTCTATCTAGGTTGATGTGAGGACTAAATGAGATAATTGTTGTAAATGTGCTTTCTGCAAAAGTTTTTGTGTAAAAGGCTAATCTAGCCGATAAGGCTGCTGGATGTAAGGTCGCGTGGAATTTAGGGCCTTTCTGTCTCAGTTGCTGGCCATCGAGTTACTGACAGAACCTGGTACAGCTGCTCTTCATTGGTCCCTGGCAGGCACGAAGCTAGTGACACTATTGACACAATGCCGGGTGGGAAACCCCTCGCCTTCCCCAGCGAGCCTGCACGCTGGGGAATCTCCAGAACTAGAAGTGTCTGACTAAACACCTGTGCTCCCTGAACTCATGTTCTAGGACACGAAGTGACTCTCAAGAAATAAAACACAGTAATGTCAGGGACAAGGCCACGTGAGGTCGCGGGGCTGAGGAGGAGGAAGGAGGAAACATTATTGTGAGACTCAAAGGAAGTTTCGTTATGCAAGGCACTGGGAAAAAACAAAACATCCTAGAAAAGCAGCAGCATGTACAATGTCCTGCGCCAGGAGACAACAGGTCACATTTAAGAACACAGTCACAGAGCATATCCTGGAGCAAAGATAACCTCTGCAGCAGGCGGTGCTGGGAAGACTGGCTGTCCACACGCAGAAGACTGAATCCAGACCCTTAGCTCTCGACACGCGCTAAACTGACATCAAAGTGGCTCAAAGTCTAAATGTTAAAACAGAAATACTTAATGTTTTGGAAGATAAAATCAGTAAAACTTTTGAATTCATAGTGTTACAGGCAGCTGAGTTGGATAGAAATATTATAGGCAGTCAGACAGGGCTAAGGCCTCAAAAGATCCAATGCAGAAGGCCAGATACCTTGCAACTGTGGGGGAGACAGACACCTTTATTGTGGGCCAGGCCTCA
The DNA here is from genome assembly GCA_004027455.1 of Hydrochoerus hydrochaeris. Taxonomy (NCBI): domain Eukaryota; kingdom Metazoa; phylum Chordata; class Mammalia; order Rodentia; family Hydrochaeridae; genus Hydrochoerus; species Hydrochoerus hydrochaeris. The sequence goes on from PVLA01001898.1 coordinate 219,170, forward strand.
AGACAAAAAAATCAAACAAGTAATGCCCGCACCCTAAGGGTTGATATTGTAAATAAGTCTCTACCACCCCGAGGAAGCCAAGAGTCACCACTTCAACCCCTACAGGAAAAGTCACTGCTCTTTAATGGTGCCTGGTGCTACGTGACTTGCTTCCCCATTCACTCCCAATTTAGTCACTCTTACTTGAGCAATTAATCTTGGTTATTTAATTAATACTGGTTAATTAATACTGGTTGATCATAGTTCATGCCTGCTGGCCTTGTGAGTTCCCACGTATTCCTTACCTTAGACCCAACTCACCTCGTGGATCTGCTCTATAAAATCCTACGAAAGATGGGGACTTTGGCAACCCACTTGGGGTCTCTCTCTCTCTCTCTCACAAAAGCTTGCTTTCTCTCTCTCTCAAAAAAAAAGCTTTCTTTCTCTCAATAAATACATTCCACTCTTTGGTACCAGGGATTGAACTCACACCCTTGTGCTTGCCAGGCAGTCACTTATACCACTGAGCTAAATCCCCGGCCTACATTCCACTTTTAACCTCCATTGTTTCTAAAATTCATGCTTTGATTTTAGAGAGCATGAACATGTACTGGACATACAGTAGGTTAGGAGTTTCATTCCCCTATATCATTTGGAGGTCTTCCACCAAGATCATTGGGCTGAGATAAGAGTTTCATGGACTCTGGACTGGGACTCATTTAGGTAACAAATTCTTATGCTTAAAATTTTGCTTTTTCTTTGCCTCTTACTTATAATTATTTGTGCCTTGTCTTTGCCCATTTGCTTATAATTGCTTTATCTCTTATATAATTTTGTTAAAATGATGATATATCTAAGTTAAAACATAAGACATTTATAAGGTTTTGTTCTTACACATGTTGCATTTAAACCAGTTACTAAATGTACTGGTACTCTTTGCTTGACTTTATTTAGACAATAGTGCTTGAGAAAATAATGTTGAACACTTCTGGTAGACTTTTCATATAAATTTCTGTAAAATGGGCTTTAAATAAAATCTAGCTTAGACTTAGAAAACATACATGCTGACAGTAACACCAGGACTCCTTCCACCATTTAAACAGCACTAGGTTGGTGGTTGTCCTCAAGACTTGGGGGAAAAGGTTTTACTGGGACAGACCAGCTCTGCTCCTCCTCTACACTCTAGAGGAAATGTCAGGCCTGATCTGCTTCACTTTCTTTTCTTTGGCTGTACTTCTACTCTTTCCTCCCACTTTGTACTTTGCTTTTAGAAGCATGTAAATTTAGAAGGAAAAGAACTCTGGACTGTTCCAACCTTTTCCTCCTAAGCCCATAGAAAATGAGCATTTGCTAATACCGAAGACAGGGAAGTCGCCTCAGATGAAGGACACATACCCCGTCTCTGAGTCAGATGAGACATCGGAATTTTGCCCTTCCAGGAGAACACACATAAAAGCCATGTCCCGGCTTAGTGTTCTGGGTGAGTCTCTTCCGAGACTGAACCTGAGACACAGTGGAAAGAACCAACTTCTGGGTGAAACCAGAAGGAGCTATTTCCAAAAGCGGCACACTTATGGAACCAAAACACATTTAGACTAAGGAGGCTCTCCAGCCTTTCAGGTTGTGGACTTTAAAACTTTATTGTAAATTTATAAAGTACCAGGTAATGATCTTGCTCGGGCTTTTAACTATCCCTTGTAGAAGTTTGACAAACATGGTTACTCTGCCAGCTAGCTAAAGGCTCCTATAGCAGCTACCACTCTTAAAAGCAGAGGATAGACTTCCCCAGCATCTCTTTGGTGAATCCCATTGAAGTCAATAGCCAATGGAAGGTTGACCAGACAGACAGCTGGATTCCTTTCTGGAGAATGACCTCTACTTTTCTGAACCAGTAGAAACTGAGAACAACTGAGGATTCATGGCCAGAGTGACTCTCTAGTGGACACCCAAATGTTCCTCAGTGGAAACTGGCTCATGACCACAGAAAATCTCCAATTACCTATCTACTTATATCTCTCTGCTAGTAAACTAAAGATGTTCCCTAAACTTTTTAGGCAGTTAGACTACCTCTCTCAGAAACTAGGCTGAGGCAGCCTGCAATAGATGTTTACATTTCAAAGAAACTAACAGGGAATGACTTACATTTGTGTCTTATGTATGTTAACTAAGAGAAAAAGAGATTTCCATCAACCTTTCCTGTGCTTAAAAGACTGATGTGCCCTTACTAACAGGTTAAATGTAATTGATAGATCATAAATATGTTTAACCTGTGAGCTTCAAATAAAGCATAGCCATGTCTTGCTGTTAGGAAAGATTGCCTAGGTAACTAGATAGAGGACACAAATGCCTTGGAGACTTGGTTTGAGGGTCCAGGTTGGACAGTAATTAAAAAGCAGTAGTTTATTATAAAGTTAGGCTTCCTTCTTTCAGCATTCCTGTCATAACTGTGCTTAGAGAAACAAAGTTCATGAGCTACCTGGGAAGATAAGATTGTGTGCCAGTTCAAGGATAGATAGGCTGGCTGAATTTATCTTTTGCTCTCTCCAGAGGGCATCCATCTGCCCTGAAGTGGAATCAACCTAAGGGATGCCTTGCTGACATTTATCAAATAGGAATAAGAAAGGGATGGCTATTTATCTGCTTTTTGCATAGTTAGGTAGCTCAACATCTAAGTCTAATGCACTACAGGGCTAGAGACATAGCTCAGCAAAAGGTCCTGAGTTCAACTCCTGGTACTAAAAAAAATTTCAGACCCTTATGCTTTGCTTTTTACTTTAGAGACATGGACAACTCAATGCCAAAGCCCCTTCCTCGTTGGAATGCATCCTTAAGCACTGGAAGATGTTTGACCCTTCCATGTTAAAAAAGAGCCAATTGATATTTCTCTGCATGTGTGCATGGCCTACCTATCCCCACAGTCAAAATGGAATGCAAAGGAAGGTATTAATCATGATGTTCTTTTACAACTAAAATCATACTGTAAGAAAGAGGAAAAATGGTTAGAATTGCTTTATGTTGAAACTTTCTTTACATTAAGAAATAAGTCTTATCTATGCTTCAGGTATAATTATAGTCCTTATGAGACCACTCCCATTCATAGGTCTCTTTCTCTCAGTGACTTAAAGCAAACTGAGCTAGAACTAGGAAAATGTTCAGATGACCCTGACAACTATATTGCTGTCTTTAGAGGTCTTATTCAGATTTATAAGCTAGGCTGGGAAGATGTGATATTACTCTTAAATCAGACATTGACTTCTAGTGAGAGACAAGCAACATTACAAGCTGTTATTGTCTTTGCGGATAAGTATCATATTGTTAATTTTAAAAGGCCAGAAGATAGACAGCTAGGGGAACCACCTGTTCCCACTGAAGCACAAGCAAGTCCCACCTGAGACCCCAACTGGCCTGACAGGAAAACAGAAGATTGGAGCAGGAGACATTTTCAAATGTGCATTCTGGAAGGTCTAAAGACAAAAACCAAGCCTTTGGCTATTTTAAGTTGTCAGCTATTTTTCAGGAGAAAGGTGAAAACCCCTCTGACTTCTTAGATCACTTACTCAAGGCACTAATAAAGCATCCTCCCCAAGATTCTGATTCAATAGAGGGACAGGTTCTACTTAAAGACATGCCTATTACCCAGTCAATCCCAGATAGTAGAAAAAATTACAAAAGATAGACTTTGTTCCAGATAGTTCACTTAATACTCTAGTAAAAGGTCTCCTTGGTATTCCATAACCAGAACTGGGAGAAAGCCAGAGAGAGAAAACAAAGAGACCAAAAAGTGGCTGCCTTTGTTCCCACCTTAAAGAAACAGACCTTAAATCTGATTCTTTAGGTTCCCAGGAGAATTCAGTGACTAGACTCAAGTGCAACTGTTCTGCAAAGCCAGGCCACCCACCCTAAGAGGGACTGCCGTGAGAGGCACCCCCAAGCCATACCCTGACTACAAAGGCTGCCACTGGAAGTGAACTGCATCTGTGACAGAGAACCAACCTACACACAGAGCTCAGATTTGTCTCCCCAGGTGGTCCAGCAGGACTGAAAGACCTTGGTGCACTCACCTCCTCCCTCTGACCAGACTGTCATCTCTGCCTGTCATCTCCGTGGAGAAACCCTGAGTAATCGTGACAAGAGGTAAAAGCTGATTGCTGGACACTGGTACATGTCTCTTACTCTTTCTCAACTCTGGTCTTCCTTCCAGGAACTGTACCTCAATCAACAGTCAGCAAAACATCTTGCTTAAACTGTAACTGGGATAACTTTCTTTTCACTCATTTATTTTAGTTATGCCTAAAAGCCCAGCTCCAATCCTGGAGAGATTTTATCCTGTCTGAATTCTGTAATATATATCCAGGTTTCCAACTAATCAAAATGATGCTGAGACTGGTTTTCACAAATACAGTACATATTGTTCATGTATAAAAACTTGAGAATTTTTTTGTTTGTTTTGGTACAGGGAATCAAACTCACAACCTCACATTTGCCAGGCAGGTGCTGTGCCACTGAGCTAAATCCTCAGCCCCCAAGAAAAAAGTTTTTCATTTGTCAAAACAATGTATTAATCTGATTCTCCTACTTTATCAAAATTTAGAGATAATTATAACTAAAGCTAGAGGGATTCATGACAAAATATTAGACTCTATCAATAAAGGGACCTAAGAGCCAATGGGTTACAATTGCTATCCCCTAGCAACCGTTTCTAAACTTAGCTGCCAGCTCTAATGCTCATGCTTTGATTATACATGCCTTTGAATACAAACTTTGATTATATATACTTTGATTAAAATTTGTTGTTGCCTAAAAGGTGCCAAACTCCAAAGCATCATACAGATGAAACCAATCACAAATATGCTAGATTCCTTTAGATTCCTTTTACACCAGATCTTGTCCAGAAAAAAGGTTATATGACACATGCTGAGATCTTAACTAACTACACTCTGGGCCTTAAGTGACATTGCAGCTGGTCTCACTCTCTTAAATGAAAGAGTAAATAAAGGAGACAGGCTGTCCTCCAAAACTGGACGCCATGAGACATTCTGACAGCAGCACAGGGGGCACTTGCGCAAGTGTAAAAACTGAGTACTGCATGTACATTCCTGATCCTCTGCTACTGTCTCAGTGCTGTTCAAGACGTTAGGTGACAAATCAATGACGTATCAGACTCTAAAATTTCTTGGGCCTTATCTTTATCCTCCCTATGGGAAGCCATTACTAGCTCTTCATGGTGGAAATCTTTATTAACTGTACTCTTAATTATCGTATTAATTCTATTATTTGGCCCTATTATTTGTTTCTTTTCCTTTGTCTCCTTCAGACTTAAAGCCATACACCCGCCCAAGATAAAAATACCTGTGTCTATCGAGGGCCATTAGAACCTCTACAGAGTATCCCTGACTGCCAATCAAAAACTACAACTCCCTTCAGCCTGAAGAAGCCAGATGAGTCATCATCCATTACTCTCTCATGGCAGTTTGGGTTACTTCTCCAGAGGGGGGATTCTTACAGGCAGCTGAGTTAGATAGAAACATTATAGGCAGTCAGATAGGGCTAGGCCCTCCAAGGAGCCAGTGCAGAAGCCCAGATACCTTGCAACTGTGGGGGAGACAGACACCTCCTGCTGTGGGCCAGGCCTTAAGACAATTAATCAAACAAATGCACACACATCCTAAGGGTTGATTCTAAATAGGTCTCTATCATCCCAGGAAGCCAGGAGTCACCATCCCAACCCCCTATGGGAAGAGTCACTCACTGGTCTTTAAGCATGCTTGCTTGCTACATGACTTGCTTCCCCATTTTTCTTCAATGTAATCAATTTACCTGAGCAATTAATCTTATTGGTAAACCATAGTTCTGTCCTATCTCATGTCCACTGCCTTGTGAGTTGCCATATTTTCCCCACCTTACCTCATGGTTTTGCTCTATAAAATTGTTAGAAAAGACAGGGACTTTGGCAATCCATTTGGGTCTCTCTCTCTCTCTCTCTCTCTCTCTCAGACAGAAGCTTTCTTTCTCTCAATAAATATATTCTGCTCTTAACCTCCATTGTTCCTAAAATTCATTCTTTGATTTTAGAGAACAGGAACTTCTACTGGACATATAGTAGATTGGGAGTTTCATTCCCTATATCAGTAGGTGTAGGCAAGGACTTTCCAATTGCACAAGAAATAACAGCAAATTAAAAAGCTTCTGCACAGCAAAGGAAGCAACAGAGGGAAGAGACAACCCATAGAATATGAAAAAAGTTTTTTGTGAGTCATACTTTAGACAGAGGACTATGATCTAGAATATAGAAAGAACTCAAAAAATTAGACACCCCCAAAATAAAAGACCCGGTCGAAAAATGGGCAACTGAAATGAACAGACACTGCTCAGAAGAAGTATGGATGGCCAATAAACACATTAAAAAGATTCCACACTGCTGGCCATTAGATAAATGCAAATTAAAACAACACCAGGCTGAGGATTTAGCTCAGTGGCATAAGCACCTGCCTTGTAAGTGTGCAGTTTGAGTTCCATCTCTGGTACAAAAAAAAAAAATTAAAACAACACCAAGCTGGGCGTGGTGGTGCACGGCTGTAATCCCAGCATTCAAGAGGCTGACACAGGAGGATCTCTGTGGGTTCAAGGCCAGCCTGGGCTACATAGTGAGTTGAAGGCCAGCCTGAACTACACAGTGGGACCCTGTCTCAAAAACAAAACAAACAAACAAACCACTGAGATTTCATCTTACTCCACAAAGAGATCAGATAACAGCAAATGCTGACGAGGTTGCAGAGAAAGAATGATTCGACATGGTTGGTGGGAGTATAAACTAGTTACAATCACTATGGAAATCACCACGGAGATGCCTCAAAAAGCTAAAACTACAAATTTCATTCCACCCATCGATTCCTCTTCTACGCATACTCCCGAAAGACTATATTGCAATGATCCGTGCATACCCATGTCTGTAGTAGCGCAACTTATAATGGCTAAATCTTGGAAGTGGTCTCTGCCCATCGGTAGACAGATGGATAAAGCAGAGTTAGGTGTGCACAATCGAGTACCTCTGTGCCATAAAGAAAGAGACATGTGAGACCTCTGCAAGAAAATGGGTACATCTTGAGAACATAGTAAGTGAAATAAATCAGTCACATGTGCTTAAATATCACATGGTTTCTCTTGTATGAGGAACTCAAAGTATAAGTAAAGAGCAAAGTAAAAGACCAGTAAGATAGGTGTGGGGGGGCACACCCATAACACAAGCACTCAGGAGGCTGAGGCAGGAGGATCATCAAATGTTTGAGGCCAGGGGGCTGGCAGGTTAGCTTAGTGGTATAAGCGCCTGCTTGGTAAACTCCAGGTCGTGAGTTTGATCTCCGGCACCAAAAAACAAAACAAAACAAGACAAAAAGTTTGAGGCCAGCCTAGGCTACATAACAAACCCCTCTCTCAAAAAAAAATTAATAATAAATAAATAAACAACAGGAAACAGGGAGATAGATCTTTTGCAAATGTAAGGGAATATAAAAAGAATTACAATGCATCAGGTATATATTCCAGCCAAATACCACACAGAATGTCATCACCCCAGGTGGCAAGCGTATACTGGGCAAAGCAGTTGTGGGTCTGAGAGGTGTCAGGGAGGTGACTTCAGGATGGCACGAGACTGCAGAGGAGTCCGTGCTGCAGACAGAGCGGGGCTTCTGCGCAAGGTGGGGAGGCAGCAGAGAGCGGGATCAGGGAAGTGACGGGGTCTCGCTGGTCTCCTGGAAGATCACTGTAAGGTTTCCCATAGAAGTTGCACCATTTTATATTTCTGCCCAAAATACAGGAGGAGGACTCCAACTTCCCCGCATTTTTACCAACACCTCTCATTCTTCTGGTTTTGTGACAGCCGCCTCAAGCTGCAGTATGTGAAGTAGCATCCCGATTCTGAGTTGGGTTCTCCTAAGATCACTGATGTTCAGCATCTTTTGTATCTTTCTTTCAAAATGTTTGCCATTTTTCTATCTTCTTTAAAGGGAAGCCTGTTCAAGCCAGGCACGGTGGTGTTATCGGAATCTCCTGGCTGTGCCAAACTGTCACCAGCAGCTCCTTCTAAAAGTGGTTCACCTGTGAAATGCTACCGGGTTCTGGGCTGCTCGCCTCTCCTTCCAGAGTTAGGCTCCGGGTTCTTCTCATCTCCAACAAAGAACTGAACGAAACAAGCAAAAAGCAATGGCAGAGTTTATTTGAAAAAGTAAACGTGAAGAGTAGGAGAGAAACTGGCTCTGCAGAGTGAGCTTGGGCTGAGTAAAAGGGGAAAAGAGCAAGATAAAAGCACACCTGGGAGAAACAGAGTGGAACACTTTGAGGAAAGCCATGATGTGAGCCATGAGGAAAGCTCTTCCTTTTTTAAAAAATTAATTTATTATTTATTTATTTATTTTTGAAACTGGGGATCAAACTCATGACCTCGAGCTTACCAGGCATGTGCTTGTGCCACTGAGCTAAACCTTCAGCCCCAGCAAGATCCTTTTGGTGTCTGGGTCTTTTTATACTGTCCAAACAGAGAGGAAACTCAGGAGAATGTGTACATAGGTGGTGCCGGTATCTCATACCTCAGGCTGATGTCAGACTTTGGCAACCTGTTGAAAACCTGCTGGAGTTCTTGTGAGACCCTCACATACAGGGCTTTGGGAACTATTCTGCACATGTGTTCTGGAATCTTGTAATTAACAGGTCACGCCTACGTCCCCAACCAGTTTTGCCACATCCTAATCTCCTATGTCAGTGGTGCATACTTACAATCCTAGTATTCCAGAAGCCTGGGGTAGGAGGGGCTCAAGTTTGAACCCAGGCTGGGACAATTTAGTAACTTAGTAACACCCAGTCCCAAAGTTGGAAATAAGACTGAAGGCCAGCCTGAACTGCATAGTGAGATCCTTTCTCTTAAAAATAAAAAAAAAAAACTTAAAATAATCAAAGGGCTGGAGATGTTAACCCAGCCCCTTGGTTCAATCCTCAGCACCACAAAAAAACAAAAACCCCAAAACAAGCAAACAGAAAGAAAGAAAAACAAGAAAGTAGCCAAGCATGGTGGCACGTGTCAGTGAGATGGTTAAGGCAAGTGGACAATTGAAATAGTTTGGTAGCCACCCAGAGTGATCCACTCTCCTGGAAAGGTCTGGAGGTGCATCCTGAAGTTCTGTGTCAGGCTGCTTTCCTCCTGGCACTGTCCTCTGCTTCCCAGCCACCATGACATCAGCAGCCTTGCTCTGCTACACCCTTCTACCATGATGCGTCCGAGCCAGCTTACCATGAACTAAATTCCCTGAAACCATAAGCCAAGTGAAACTTCTCCTTCTTCAGATTGTGAGATGTGGGTATTTTGTCCAGGAACAGGAAAGCTAATATACCCAGTTCCTGGGGAGGTTGAGGTAGGAGGATTTGCACATTTGAGGTCATCTGGGCAACTTAGCCTCATTTGCCTTTTTAAAAATTTTAGCACTTACCTTAAAATAAAGGCTGAAGGTGTAGCTCTGTAGTAGAGGTTTCACTAGAATGTGTGGGTTCCTGGGTTCAATCCCCAATACCAGGAGGAAGAGGAGAAGGAGGAGGAGGAGGAGGTTAATAGCTTTCAGCTGTCCTTGAACCCTGTCTTATGGGTTTAATGACCCTACTGTCTGTACCAAGAAGAAGAATGCATTATGTATATTCATCTGGTTCAAATTTCAAAAGGTAAAAAGACTCATGATAAAAATCTCCCTGGTATCCCTATTTCCTTCCTCCCAATTTGCCTCCTCAGCAAATTTTCTTTCTTTTGAGATAGGGTCTTGTTATATATGTCAGACTGGTCCTGAACTCAATATGTGGTCCAGGTTGTCCTCAAAGTCTCCACCTTCCTGCCTCAGCCTCCCAAGTGTTGAGATTACAGGCGTGCATCACCACACCCAGCTCCAGGCAAAACATTCTTACTACTCTTGTATATTCTTCAGAACAGACAACCAGTCATGCAGTGCATACAACGTGTGAACAGGCAAGTCAGCACCCTTGGCCCTGGACCGGAAGCGTCCTCCAGCCAGCCCTGCACACTGGGCTTGAAGAAAGAGGTTGCAGTACCAGGGTGGGCTGTGCATGGGAGAAAGAGGTTCTTCCCACCTAGGAGCACCCCCTCAAGACCCCTGGTAGTGTCACCTTAACAGCTGGCCACTCCTTTCAGGGACAACCCCAGAAAGTGGATTCCACATAGGTTCCAGAGCTGTCAGCAGGAATTGTCTCCAGTTGCCTTGGTACTAATTGGTCCAGTTGATGATCCGTTACTGGCTGCCTTCCCTTCCCCAGCTCCTTTCCTTTCTCCTCCTGTTGTTGCACCAATTGTACCCTCAAACCAAGCACTTGCACCTGTATCCCTGTCTCAGCAGGAGAAACCCAACCTAGGTCTTCATATACCAGGATCTAGGTTCACCGACCATAACCTGGACATGATTCTAAATTTCACATCAAGTGCTTACTTTATTTATTGATTTAGTTTTTTAAGAGACAAAGGCTTGGCCAGGTGTGGTGGTGCGTGCCTATAATCCCAGCACTCAGGAGGCTGAGGCAGGAGGATCACCATGAATTTGAGGTGAACCTGGGTTCCATAATGAATTCAGAATAACTACATAGTCAGACCCTGTCTCAAAAACAAAAACTAGAGACATGAGAAAGAAATAAAAGGAATAATAATAGGGAAGGAAAAAGTTGAATTATTATTCATAGATGACATGATACTCTACATAGAATACCCCAAAAACTACCAAAATACTTCTAGATTTAATAACCAAATTCAATAGCTTAGCTGTGTACAAAGTCAACATAGCTGTGTACATAGCCTCCCTGTACAGAAATAAAAAACTTACTAAGAGAAACTTTTGAAAACCATACCTTTCACAAAACACAAAAAAAGAAAGACAGACAGACAGACAGACTTAGGAATCAAGCTAATGAAGACAGTAAAAAACATTTATATTGAAAATACTACAGTGCTCTGAGAAAAGAGATCAAAGAGGATCTCAGAAAACAGGAAGATATTCCTAGTTCTTGGGTAGGAAGAACCAACATAGTGAAAGTGACCATACTTCCAAAACCTGATCAAAATAACAACAGTATATGCAATCCTGATCAAAATAACAACAGTATATCTCACAGAATTAGAGAAAATAATCCTAAAATTTATTTGGGGCAAGAAGAGGCTTAGAAAAGCAATTCTGGGCAACAAAGGCAAGGCAGAGGGCATCACAATTCCTGACTTGCAATTATACTACAAAGTTACTGTGATAAAAACAGCATGGTACTGATCAAAAGACAGACCTGAGGATCAGCGGAACAGATTAGAAGTTGCATAAACAACTATAAACACACTTGGCCATCTTGTCTTTGACAAAGGTGCCAAATACCTTCACTGGAAGAAAGACAGCCTCTTTAATAAGTGGTGTTACCAAAACTTGTTTGCCCTTGCTGAATACTAAAATTAGACCCATATCTCCCTTTATGCACTAAACTAAAATCCAAATGAATCAAAGATCTAAATATTAAAACAGAAACCTAAATCTGCTAGGAAATACAATAGATGGAACTCTTGAGGACATACATGTAGGCAAAGACTTTATGAACAAAATCCTGATTGCACAAGAAACACCACAAAGAATCAACAACTAGGATCTCATCTTATTAAAAAGGTTTTTTACAGCAAGAGAAACCAGCAGAGTGAAGAGACAACCCATAGTGTGGGGAAAAATTTTGCCAGTTGTTTCTCAGACAAAGGACTAATATCTAAAATATATAAAGGACTCATAAAAAGTGAAACCCCTAAAATTTAAAGACATTAAAATGGGAATCTTAAATGAATAGATACTTCTCAGATGAAGAAATGACAAATAAATACATGGAAAAAATTAATGACAATCACTGGTCATTCGAGTGGGGCAGACTAAAATAACACTGAGATTCTATCTCACTTCAGAAAAAATGGCTATTATCAAGGAATCAAGAGCCAGGGATATAGCTCAGTGACATAAGTGCCTGCCTGGCAAGCGCAAGGTCCTCTGTTCAATTCCCAGTACAAAAAAAAAAAAAAAAAAAAAAATTCAGTAACAAATGCTGGGGAAGATGTGGCAAAGAAAGGACATCTCTCCACTGTTAATGGGAGTGTAGACCAGTGCAACCACTGTGGAAATCAGTATGGAGATTCCTCAAATCTCAAACTAGGGCTGGGGATATAGTTCAGTAGCACAGCACTTGCCTGGTGAGTGTGAGGTCATGAGTCTGATTCCTTGTACCAAAAACCCCTAAAACTAGAGGTTCCATTTGACTCAACTATTCTCCTTTTTGATATCTTTCCAAAAGAATTATAAACATCATATTTGGAGGCTGGGGATTTAGCTCAGCAGCATAAGCGCCTGCCTTGAAAATGCGCAGTCATGAGTTTGATCCCTAGTAACAAAAGAAAAAAAAAAAAGCTTTCCACAATTAATTGGACTGGGGATTTAGCTCAGTGACTCAAGCGCTTGCCTGGTAAGCACAAGGTCATGAGTTCGATCCCCAGTACCAGAAAAAAAAAATCACATATGCAAATCAATAAATGTAATACACCACATCAGCAGAGCCAAAGACAAAAATCACATGATCATCTCAATAGACGCAGGAAAAGCTTTTGATAAAGTCCAACACCTGTTCATGATAAAAACCCTTCAGAAACTTGGAATAGATGGTGTCTACCTCAATCTCATAAAGGCCATCTATGACAAACCAACAGCCAACATTATACTAAATGGACAAAAACTGAAAGCTTTCACTCTAAAATCAGGAACAAGACAAGGATGTCCACAATCACCACTCCTATTCAATATAGTTCTGGAAACATTAGCCAGAACAATCAGACAAAAGAGTGAAATAAAAGGAATAAGGATAGGAAAGGAAGAAGTTAAATTATCACTATTTGCAGATGACATGATACTCTATATAGAAGACCCCAAAAACTCCATCAAAAGACTACTAGAGGTAATAAACAAATTCAGCAGCATAGCTGGATACAAAGTCAATGCTCAAAAATTAATAGCATTCCTGTATACAAACAACAAATTCTGAGAGAGAAATTACAGAAATATTGCCTTTCACAATAGCATCCCAAAAAATGAAATACTCAGGAATCAACCTAACCAAGAAAGTAAAAGACCTGTATGCTAAAAATTATATTACTCTAAAAAAGGAGATTGAAAGGGATATTAGAAAATGGAAAGATATCCCTTGCTCTTGTTAGGAAGAATCAATATTGTGAAAATGGCCATACTCCCAAAACTGTTATACAGATTTAATGCAATCCCAATCAAAATATCATTGACATACTTCACAGATCTAGAGAAAACACTCCTAAAATTCATTTGGAAACAGAAAAGACATAGAATAGCAAAGGCAGGGGCCAGGGATTTAGCTCAGTGGCATAAATGCCTGCCTTGCAAGCATGTGGTCATGAGTTCAATTCCCGGGACAAAGAAAAAAAAAAAAAAGAATAGCAAAGGCAATTCTGGACAACAAATACAAGACAGGAGGCATCTCAATTCCTGACTTGAAATTATACTACGAAGCTACAGTGATAAAATCAGCATGGTACTGACAAAGAAATAGACCTGAGGATCAGTGGAACAGATTAGGAGATGCAAGCACAACTACAAAGACACTCAGCCACCTGATATTTGACAAAGGGGCTAAACATGTTTACTGGAAGAAGGATAGTCTCTTTAATAAGTGGTGTTGGAAAAATTGGCTCTCCACATGCCAAAGACTGAAACTAGACCAATGCCTGCCACCATGCCCAAAACTAAAGTTTAAATAAATCAAAGACCTAAATATTAAAACAGAAGCACTAAATCTACTCAGACAAGAGAGTGAAATAAAAGGAATAAGGATAGGAAGATATCTTGGTAGAAATCTTGGAGACAAATCATGAACAAAATGCAAACCACATGGGAAATACTTCAAAGAATCAACAACTGGGATCTCATCTTATTGAAAAGTTTTTTGCACTTCAAGAGAAATCACCAACAAAGTAAAAAGGAAGCCCACAGAGTGGGAAAGAATTTTAGCCAGCAACCCTTCAGACAAAGAACTTATATCCAGAACATATAAAGGACTGAAAAACATCAAGCCCCCCAAATTCAAAGACCCTCTCCAAAAATGGGCATCTGAGATGAACACACAGTTCTCAGATGAAGATATACAAATGGCAAATAAATACATGACGAAATGTTCAGCATCATTGGTCATTCGAGAAATGCACATTAAAACAGTATTGAGATTTCATCTCACTCCAGAAAGAATAGCTGTCATCAAGAAAAAAACTGATAACAAATGTTGGTGAGGCTGCGGGGGAAAAGGAACACTGCTCCGCTGTTGGTGGGAGTGCAGACTGGTGCGGCCACTGTGGAGATAAGCCTGGAGAGTCCTCAAAAAACCAGGATTGGAAGTTTCATTCAATCCAGCTATTCCTCTCCTGCATATTTTCCCAGAAAAAAAAGTAAAGGTCATGCCACAGTGATGTATGTGCACCCATGTTTATTGCAGCACAATTTGTAATAGCTAAATCTTGGAAACAACCAAAATGCTCATCAACCACAGAATGGATGAAAAAGCTGTGGTATTTTTATACAATGGAATATTACTCAGCTATTAAAAAGGATGATCTTGAGGCTTTTATAGGTAATGGAGGCAACTTGAGACTATCCTCATAAGTGAAATAAATCAAACTCACATTTGTAAATATTGTATTGTCTCTCTAGTAATAATTTAGTATTATTATAGTAATAAACTCAAATAGTAAATAATAATAGTAATAAACTCAAAGAGTAATAAGATCCAAAATGTATAATAGATATTGTAATAATGAAAGGGAAAGAAAGTGCTTGAAAGGAAAGAACAACTTGTAGGTATCCACATACGAATTTTTTGTTAGTTCATCAAACAGAATAGTTTGTGTTATCATTGTTTGATTATGTGTTCATTTTCTGTGCTTAACTTTGTAACTTGAACTACTTCTAAGATAACCATATGTAATATATCGACTAGGGATGATGTCTTAATCTTATTTTTTTGAAATTCTGTCAATGTTTGTTCCTTTTTTATGCTTTGATTTTGTAACTTGAACAATTACTTCTAAGATAACAATATGTAATATATCACCTCGGGATGATTTCTTAATGTTATTTTTTTTAAGTGCTGTATCATTTCTACCCTTTTTTTCTGCTTTGCTTTTTTTTAAATAAAAAAAGAATGAAAAACATCATACCACAGTGCTATATGTGCACCCATGTTTACAGCAGCACAGTTTGTAATAGCCAGTTATTGGAAACAACCCAAATGCCCATCAATTAGTGATCAGATACAAAAGATTTGTTTGTTTGTTTTTTACAATGGAATACTAGTTTGCCATAAATAAGAATAAAATTGAGGAACCAGGGGAGCCAGGCCCACCAAAAGGGGAGCCAGACCCATGATGCTGACGCCATGAGGTGAGTTACAGCTTGCCAGCACAGGCCTGGGAAAAGTTTGGGACCATTGATCCTGGTGGCAGTGTGCCTGCCCAGCCCCCTAGGACACTGGACTATGCCCCAGAGGTTCCATGGCCTTGAGTGGACTGTGCCCAGCAACCTTCTTTCAACCAGGGGAACCAGGCCCACTGTGTGAGGGGAGCCAAAGCCACATGAGTCCCAGTAGCGGAGGGTGCAGGAAGTGATTTCCAACATATCCAGGGAAAGCTTTGGAACATTGCTGGAAACACAGAAATACAGGAAAATGACAAAACAAAAGACCAAAATGCAATCTCAAACCTCCAGCCCATCCCAAGAAAGCCTAGGAGCCATGTACATAGAAGAAAATACTAGCCATACACCTGAAATGCCTGAAATGATATCTACTGAAATAAAGAAGCAAGTATGGGAAGCTATGAGGGAACTCAAATCAGAAATAATCCCCCAGGTAAAAGAAGAAATGATAAATGTAGTGAAAGAAATACTGAATGCATCCAATGAAGACACAGCTAAAAAATTAGAGGAGCAAAGGACAATGATAGAATCCCTGAATAAACAGTTTAAGAAACAAACAGAATACATGAAGCAGATTAAAAGAGATATACAGGAAATCAAAAATTCTATTGAAAGTTGCAAAAACTACCTCAACGAAAGTGAAGATAGAATCTCAGACCTCGAAGATAAGATTGCAGCTAGTGAACAGGAAAGGAAAGATCTTCTAAAAATAACAAGAAATCAGGAAATAACAACTCAACAGCTGCAATATGATGCAAAGAAAAACAACATAAGATTAATAGGGATAAATGAAAAAGAAGGGGACAACACAAATGATATCAAGAGGCTATTTACAGAAGTAATAGCTAAAAACTTCCCAAACATGAGTATGGAAACTGACATATAGATTAGTAAAGCATATAGAACTCCAAATACCCATAACCAAAACAAAACTACACCCAGACATATAATAATCACCACCCCAGAAATCCAACATAAGAACAGAATATTAAAAGCTGTTAGAGAGAAAAGACAGATCACCTATAAAGGAAAACCTATCAGAATCACAGCAGACTTCTCAACACAAACAATGAAGTCAAGAAGAGCATGGAGTGAAGTGTTTCAGATCCTAAAGGAAAATGACTTCCAACCCAGACTGATGTACCCTGTAAAACTGTCCTTCAAAATGGATGGAGAAATAAGATACTTCCATGACAAAGTGAAGAACTTCATGATCACCAAACCAACCCTGCAAAGAATACTGAAAGACATTCTAGATACACATAGGAAAAAACCACTAAGCAGGACAGACAATAAAAAGAATGGAAAGTTAAGATACAACATCAGAAAGACAACATGTCAACAATAAACCAGTACATGACAGTTATAACCATTAATGTAAGTGGCCCCAATTCACCAATTAAAAGAAACAGACTGGCAGAATGGATTAAGAAACAATGTCCAACCATATGCTGTCTACAAGAAACCCATCTAACCCAAAAGGAAACTCATAGACTGAAAGTCAAAGGATGGAAAACAATACTCCATGCAACAGGAACTCAAAAAAAAAAAAAAAAAGCGAGGATAGGTATTCTGTTTGCAGACCATGTGAACTTCAAACCAAGAATGGTCTAAAGAGATAAAGAAGGTCACTACATACTAGTTAGGGGAAACCTGCAAGAGGAAGAGATAACCATCTTAAATATATATGCACCAAATTCCAGAGCATCCAACTACACAAAGCAAGTATTAACAGAAATGAAAAATCAAATAGACAATAACACAATTATAACAGGAAACCTTAACACACCATTGACACAAAGGGATAGACAGAAAATCAGCAAAGAAATAACAGAACTAAATCACACCAGTGAACAAATGGATTTAATAGACGTATACAGAGTGTTCCATCCAACAACATCAGAATATACATTCTTCTCAGCAGTACATGGGACATTCTCTAAAATAGACCATATACTAACCCACAGAACATAGTTAAGTAAATGCAAAAGAATTGAAATTATCCCATGCATGTTATTGGATCATAGCACCGTTACACTGGAAATTAATGATAAAAGTAACGGCAAAAACCCCACAACACATGGAAATTAAATAATACACTCTTGAGCAATCAGTGAGTCACAGAGGAAATTAAAGAAGAAATTAAACAATACCTACAAGCAAACGAAAATACAAATACAACTTACCAGAACCTGTGGGATGCATGAAAGTGGTCCTCAGAGGAAAATTTATTGCACTGAGTTCCCACATTAGGAAAACAGAACAAACACAAATAAGCAACCTTATATTACACTGAAACATCTAGAAAAAGAAGAACAAGCCAAGCCCAAAGCCAAAAGAAGGGAGGAAATTATAAAGATCAGAGCAGAAATTAATGCAATAGAGACTAAGAAAACAATCCAAACAATCAATCAATCAATCAATCAATCAATCAAAGAGTTGGTTCTTTGAAAGAATAAATAAAATTGACAAGCCCCTAGCCAACCTAATTTAAAAAAGGAAAGAAAAGACTCAAATTCATGCAATACAGAATGAAAAAGGAGAAATCACTACCGACCCTATGGAAATACAGAAGATCATCAACAACTATTTTGAAAGCCTCTACTCTCGTAGGTTCAATAACAAAGAAGAAATGGACAGATTCCTAGAAACATATGAACCACCAAAGCTGGATCAAGAAGATGTAAAACTGCTGAATAACCCAATTTCTATTAATGAAATTGAAAATGTAATCAAGTTGCTATACAACAAAGAAGAGCCCAGGCCCAGATGGATTCACTGTGGAATTCTACAAGAAATACAAAGAAGACTTAATGCCGACACTCTTCAAACTCTTCAATGAAATTGAAAGGGAAGCAATTCTCCCTAAGTCATTCCTGGAAGCAAATATCACTCTAGTACCGAAACCTGAGAGAGGCCCAACTAAAAAAGAGAACTACAGGCCACTCTCTAATGAACATAGATGCAAAAATTCTCAATAAAATATTGGCAAACAGGATGCAGCAAATCATCAAGAAGATTATACACCATGACCAAGTGGGATTCATCCCAGGCATGCAGGGATGGTTCAATATATGTAAATCAATAAATGTAATCCACCATATCAATAGAGCCAAAAGTAAGAATCACATGATCATTTCTATAGATGCAGAAAAAGCTTTTGATAAGATCCAACACCCATTCATGATAAGAACCTTACAGAGAATTGGAATAGATCATCTTTACCTCAATATGATAAAGGCCATCTATGAAAAACCAACAGCCAATGTCATATTTTAAATGGCCAAAAACTGAAAGCCTTTACTTTGAAATCAGGCACAAGACAAGGATGTCCCTTATCACTGCTCCTATTTAACATAGTAGTGGAAATACTAGCCCAAGCAATTAGACAAGAGAGAGAAATAAAAGGAGTAAATATAGGAAAAAAAGAAATTAAATTATCATTATTTGCAGATGACATGATACTCTACATAGAAGACCCCCAAAACTATGTTGAAAGACTGCTAGATATAATAAATACATTCAGCAATGTAGCTGGAAATAAAGTCAATACTCAAAAATTAATAGCATTAATAACAACAAAATCACCAAGAGAGAAATAAGAGAAGCCACACCCTTCACACTAGCATCCAAAAAAAAAAAAGAAATATTTAGGAATTAATCTAATGAAAGATATAAAAGAGTTGTATAGGGAAAATTATAATACCCTGAAAAAAGAAATTGAAGAAGACCTCAGAAAATGGAAAGACATCACTTGTTCATGGATAGGGAGGATAAATATTGTAAAAATGGCCATTCTTCCAAAATTGTTATACAGATTCAATGCAATCCCAGTGAAAATACCACTACATACCTGATAGATCTAGAGAACTCACTCCTAAAATTCATCTGGAACCAGAAGAGACCTAGAATAGCAAAGGCAATTCTAAGCAGCAAAGCCAAGGCAGGAGGCATCACAATGCCTGACTTTAAGTTATACTACAAAGCTACTGTAATAAAATCAACATGGTATTGGAATAAAAACAGACCTGAAGATCAATGGGATAGACTAGAAGATACAACTACAAACACACTCAGCCACCTTCTCTTTGATAAAAGGGCCAAACATGTTCACTGGAAGAACGACAGTCTCCTTAATAAATGGTGCTGGAAAAACTGGCTATCCATATGCCAAAAACTAAAATTAGACCCATGCCTATCACTAAAATCTAAATGGATCAAAGATCTAAATATTAAATATCTAAATCTGTTGGAAGACAAAGTAGTTAAAAATCTTGAAGACATAGGGGTTAGTAGAGAATTCATGAAAAAGAACCAAACTGCATGGGAAATACTTCCCAGAATCAATAACTGGGATCACGTCTTATTAAAGGGTTTCAGCATGTCCAAAGAAATCTCCAGCAGAGTGAAAAGAAAACCCACAAACTGGGAAAAAATCTTAGTGAACTGTCCCTCAGACAAAGGACTTCTGTCTAGAACTTATAAAGAATTTTTAAAAATCAGACCCCTGAAACTCAAAGACCCAATCCAAAAATGGGCATCCAAGATGAACACACAGTTCTCAGATGAGAAATACAAATGGCAAAGAAATACATGAAAAAATGTTCATCATCATTGGTTATTAGAGAAATGCAAATTAAAATCACACTGAGATATCATCTCACTCCAGAAAGAATGGCCAGGATCAACAAAACTACCAACAGAAAATGCTGGAGAGGCTGTGGGGAAAAAGGAACTCTTCTGCACTGTTGGTGGGAGTGTAGACTGGTGCAACCACTGTGGAGATCAATCTGGAGATTCCTCAAAAAGCTGGGGTTGGAGGTCCCATTTGACCCAGCTATTCCACTCCTAGGCATATTCCCAGAACAAATGAAAACATCTTACCACAGTGATATATGTGCATCCATGTTTATAGCAGCACAATTTGTAATAGCCAGATCTTGGAAACAACCTAAGTGCCCATCAACCAAGGAATGGATAAAAAAATTGTGGTACTTTAATACAATGGAGCACTACTCAGCTATAAGGAATGATTACATTGAGATATTTGTAAATAAATGGATGCAACTTGAATCCATACTCATAAGTGAAATAAATCAAACTCACATGTATAAATACCATATAGTCTCCCTAGTGTAAGAAATGGTAAGAGTACAGAAGATTTTATGGAAATCATGGTTCACCACTATATTACTTTGAAGTCTTATGTTTTCATTTATTGGTTTGAATAGTTTTATTCTGTTTGTTTGATCTTAATATATGTGATGGTATAAATAGTTACTTTGAAGAAAAGACAATATGGCAGCCTTTGTTGATTTAATATCATCTTGCTCTGAAGTCCTACCATGCTTTTGTTTTTCTATTACCATTAGGTTTATCATGTTGTGTCTTATTGGATTTTAATATGTATGATAGTATAAACAAATTTTTTATGGAAAATGAGATAATATAGTAGCCATTGTTCATCTTTGGTTATTTGGCTCAGAATGCCTTGTAATACTTTCATTCTCTTGAGTGGTTTTATTCTATTCTGCTATTTTGACATTATTGTGTGTAAAGCTAAGCTCAACTATTTCAAAGAAAGAGACATTATGATAGCTACTGTTAATATCCATTTGTCTTGTTGTGAAGTGCTGTGTTGCTTACATTGTTCTGTTCTGATCTGCTTAGATCTGTCCTCTTTTGTTTTATTCTCTTTAAAATAAAAAAAAATTTTAAAGAATAAACTTGAGACATTTTTAAGTAAATGAATGCATCTTGAGAACATACTCTTTTGGGTTTTCTGTTTGTTTGTTTTGTTTTGTCATTTTGAAACAGAATCTCTCTATGCAATTCAGGCTGGCCTTGGCTCACTTTGTAGCCCTAGTTGGTCTCAGTCTTGCAGTGATCCTCCTGCTTCAGCCTCCTGCATGCTGGGATTACAGGCAAGCACCACTACACCCAGAAAGACCCTCCTCTTAAATGAAATAAATTGGACACACATTTAAACATCCCAGTGTTTGTCTGGGGTGAGAAACTGAGAGTGTAAACGAAGAACAAAACATGTAATAGATACTGTGAAAAAGGAAGCAAACGTTCAGATGGGAAGGAGAACTAGGCAGGGCAAAGTGGGAAAAGAAGGGAGGGAAAGGGGGAAAAGGAACAGAAACAGCTTTGGTAATTAAGGAGGGGAAGAGGGCTTGAGAGGGAGGGGAATGGCGAAAAAAAAGACTCAAGATACATCATGACAGCTCAAATCCTCTGTGATGAATGGTGTTTTTATGTATAACTAAAATGTATCCAAAAATTAATTTTTAAAAAAAGGGTTTTTTTTTTGGTACCAGGGATAGATAAAAATGTTTTTCTTTTTTTAAGCTTTTTGAGAGACACGTTAGAAACTCTCATATGGTCACAGAAAGATATAAACAAAATAAGGAAAGATACAAATTAGGAAATAATATTTATATTGTACATAATTGAGAAAAAGTATCATATAAAATATTGGTAAAGCTGCAAGTAATGAGGAAAGGACAAACAATACAAAAGGAGATGGACCAAGAATTATGTTCTTTCTCTTTGTCTTTCTATCGTTTTTGTTTGTTTTGTTTTCTCTTCTCCTTTTGTCTCTTTGAGACAGGGTCTCACTATGTAATTCAGGCTGGGCTTGAGCTCACTTTGTTATCCTGGCTGGCCTCAAACTTGAAGTGATCCTCCTGTCTCAGTCTCCCAAATTCTGGGATTACAGGCATGCACCAACCCACCTGGCAGAAAGAACGATTTCTAAGTCCAACAAACATGTGAAACATTTAAATAAAAGAAACTCAGCTTCCTTAGGCAGTGAGGTATCATTCTGTGTCCTTCTCATGGCAAACATCAGCAAGCCTGGCTGTGACCACCAGGAACATAGCAGCTAAAGTAAGAGGTCTGGGCTGGGGATTTAGCTCAGCAGCATAAGAGCCTGCCTGGTGAGCGTGAGGTCATGAGTTCAATCCCCGGTACCACAAAAAACGAAGAAGAAGAAGGAAAAAGAAGAAAGAAGAAGAGGAAGAAGAAGAAGAAGAAGAAGACGAAGAAGAAGAAGAAGAAGAAGAAGAAGAAGACAACTCCAGCTAAAGTAACAGGTCTGACTCCCAATGACCCAGAGAGCGGAGGGCCTTTTTCTCATATGACAAGAAGCCCATCGGTTTCAGGTCTCAGTCAGACACTGGTAGGGTTGCTGGTGTCACCTGGGCATCTCACCAGGTTTTAAAGCTAGAATCAGAGAAGAAGAGCAAAGGTAATACATTAATCCTCTCTGTCAGAAAAGCAAAGACTCTGAGCTTTCCAACCAACACTTACTGTTCAAAATATTTCCAATCTGCAGGACACAAAATGATCTAACCAATAGTCAAGTGTACCTATAGTCAAGTCTTAACAAGTGCTGGCATTTTGCCAATTTTGCTTCTTTTTCCTTTATAAAACACAAGTGATACCATATCCAGACTGTGTTGCATGGCCACCCCAGAGAAAGCAGGTGTTGAGCCTCGCTGGATAGAGGTAAGCCAGGCAGAAAGAGCTGGGACAGGTTTTGAGCAAGCCCGGCCAGTGCCTGGAAATGCCAACAATAACAAGTGCTGGTGAAGATCTGGATACAGAAGCATGCTTGCACAGGTGGGCAAGAGTATACAAGGCCTCCCCACCTTGGGAAAACAACTTGCCCGTGTCTAGCTGTGATCATTAACTGACTATGTCAGCTTGAGTGAGCAACACCCAGCTAAACCGGGTCAGCATAGTTCTGGGTGTGGTGAAAGGATGAACTGAGGACTAAAGACCCACTCTGAGTGTGGGTGGCGCCAACTGCCAGGCTTGTCGCTGAAGTGGAATAAAAGGGAAACGAAGAAGAAGGCAGGCTGGCTTCTGCATTTCCAGAGGAGCGCCCATCCTCATCCTCACCCTCACCTGGGACATTGTCTTCTGGCTTCCAGCCAGACCCTTCAGTCTCCTGATGGGGACTTGCATGGGACACCACTGAGTGCCAGGCCTCCGGCTGTGTCCTTCAGATTTCCAGCACAGACAACCCCTGCACTCTTCCACACCTGCCTCTGAGGGCGAGCTGAGTAAGCCGGTCTTGCAAATCTTTGTATGTCTTGCATTAAACCTGTCTTCTCTAGTAGGCACTGACTGGTGCACCAGTAAAAGTAAAGATCTAGATATGGGCAAGGCAGCTGTTTCTGGTCACTTTGGGCTGTGAAGCCCGCATATACGTGTGCAAAGAGACCTACAAGTGTTCATTTCAGCTTTTTTGGTATTTGTAAAAAATAAGAAAGAGCCTGTATGTCCTAACATACACATTTTACAATGGGCAATCAGTCAGGTGTGGTGGCACATGCCTATAATCCAGCGCTTGGGTGGCTGAGGCAGGAGGACTGCCATGAGCTCAAGGCCAACCTGGGCTACATAGTGAACTCAAGGCCAATTTGAACTACATGGTGAAGCCAGGTGTGGTGGTGCACACCTGTAATCCTAGCACTCAGAAGGCTGAGGCAGGAAGATCTTTGTGAGTTTAAGACCAGCCTGGGCTACACAGTGAGCTCAAGGCCAGCCTGAACTGCATAATGAGACCCTGTCTCAAAAAGACAAAAAAAAAAAGGTGTGTGTGGGGGGACATGGTTGTATTTATGTAAAATTAAATGCACACAGAATGATACCATGTCTATGGATTCTAGTGTGTACAAAACCCTGGGTTCAATCTCTAGCACTAGAAAAAAACACGGTACATTAGCATTATGGAATATTATTTAACCATGAAAAAAGGAAATTCTGTCATTTGCTACTACACGGATGAATAGGCAGATGCTGTGTTAAGTGAAGTAAGTCAGGCAGGGAAAGACAAATACTGCATGATCCCTACTTCTAAAGTATCAACTTAAATATCAGCTTTGTTAGATCCCACAAATGAGTGAGATCACGCAGTAGGTTTTGCACCTGGCTGTGGCGATGCACATCGGTTATCCTAGCATCTGGGAGACTGAGGTGGAAGAATTGCGAATTCAAGGCCAACCTGTGCAGCATAGTAAGTTCAAAGCCAGGCTGGAATACATAGCCAGCCCCTGTCTCAAAAGGAAAACTAATTAAATAAAGGTAATTAATTTTTAAAAAGACACTAAGGGGCAGGGGTTTAGCTCAGTGGTATAAGCACCTGCCTGGCAAGCACGAGGTCATGAGTTTGATCCCCGGTATCATAAATAAATAAGTAAATAAATACTTGAGTAGTAAAAGACACTATAGCTGGTGGTGGTGTATACCTGGAATTCCAGGACTTGGGTGGCTGAGGCAGGAGGATCGTCATGAATTCCAGGCCAGTCTGAACTACACAGTGAGACCCTGTCTCAATTCCCATCCCCCCAAAGACAACACAATCACAACACATTATTATTATTTAGTACCAGGAATCAATCATGACCTCGCACTCATCAGGTAGGCACTGTGCCATTGAGCTATACCCCCGGCCGTCATAATATACTATTAATGGAAGAAAAGACTGGAAGCAAATTCATCAAAATACTAGCGTTTGCTACAACTGCATTGCAGGTGCCTGTGAGGTTTCTGTGTTATTCTTATATATCTCAGGGTATTTAGGTTTTTTTTTGGGGGGGGTGTTTGCTTTTGTTTTTTTGTAGCAAGGATCAAACTCATGACCTCAAGCTTGCCAGGCAGGCACTTGTGCCACTAAGCTAAATCCCTGGCCTGAGACAGGGTCTTGCTATGTCTTTTAGCTGCTCTTGAACTCATGATGTAGACCAGGCTGGCCTTGAACTCGTGGGGATCCGCCACCCCCCTGCCCCAAGAAGACATTTCTCCTCCATGATTTGGACAAGTGACCCACAGAGGCCTATGTGTTGAAGGTCAGTAGCTTAGTGCTACCAGGAGCTAGAGAAATCTTTAGCCAGTGGGGCCTGGGGCAGGAAGTGAGACTGCCCGGACCTGGCCTTCCACTCTCTGTTCCCTGAACTGAGTGCAGCCCCTACTTGTGGTTCCCTGAGGCCTAAGGCAATGGGGCCACCCAGCCATGGACCAGAGCCTCCAAAACCGGGGACCAAGTGAACCCGAACTCCGCCTTGCTGCTTGTCTTCAGTGCTGGGTCCCGGGACTGAGAGCCAGCCCATAACCCACTGAAATGGAAGGCAGTGGCCCTTCCTGAGCTCTGAGTTAGGGGCTTCCAGTGGGGCCTGAGGTTCTATCTCCCTAGTGGAATTGGGAATTGGTCACAGGCCTGATGGTATACACCTATAACCTTGCTATCTGGGAGGCTGAGGCAGGAGGATTGCAAGTTCAAATCCAACCCTGGTAACTTAGTGACTTAGCAAGGTCCTGTTTCAAAACTGGAAAAAAAAAGAAGAAGAAGAAGAAGAAGAAAGAAAGAAAGAAAGAAAGAAAGAAAGAAAGAAAAGAAAAGAAAAGAAAAGAAAAGAAAAGAAAAGAAAAGAAAAGAAAAGAAAAGAAAAGATGAAAGGGATGGGAATGTAGCTCGGTGAAAAGATCCTGGGCTCAACTCCTAAAAGCAAAACAAAAAGAACTGGAGCTGGGATGGTGCTGGAGGGATACAGCCCCTCTCTGAGAATCACCATTCTAGAAGATTCTGTCTCGGGCCTCCTGAGGAAGAAGAGAAGGCATAGCCCGAAGTGGGTCTGCGTGAGGTGCAGGGCAGGCTGGCAGAGGGCACCATGCTCTCCGACCTATTTTAGGATGTGCTATGAGCCTGGCGTGGCCTACAAACCTCCTTTCTGCCTCCCTAGCTGCCTCCCTTCTAGAAACTCCGTCCTTTTAACCTCCCCGCTGGCTCTTTCCGAGCTTCACTCCTTAGCCCGGGGTTTGGTTTCCGTTTTTATCTCAGCCTTTGTGAATCCTCTGCTCACTGGGCTTTAGCTGTGCCTCCTGCCTTTCTTGTTCCTTTTAAACCCTCTCACCTGAGCCTGGAGACTTGGGCGCGGAAGGCGCCTCCTCGCCTTCTTCCTCTTCCTTCTGCGCCTTTCTTGGAAATCACCACCATGTTATTGATCATTTTGTTCTCTTGCTTTTCCTGATTCAACTCCCTCCCCTTTACTTCTCGCTCTGTGTACATGTGCACGCTTGTTGTGTGTTTTGTTTTGTTTTAGAGTTTTTTCCCCCTATTTTTAGATTTCCCTTTTTTTGCAGTACTGGGATGGAATCGGGGGCACCTGCTAGCCCAGCCCCACAGAAAGCCCAGCCCCAGCCCCGTTTTCCTTTCAACTCTGAGATCCATGCTGTTCTAATCCTTGCTGCCCCACCACATCCTCTGGCGTGTTGTTTCCCAGCGGTGACAGCAGGATTTGGGCGGCCCGGCGACCTGAATTCAGACTCCGCCTTGTCCTCGCTAGCTGCCCTCTGCACCTTGGGATCCTCTGATGTGAGACCACCCCCCCCATGCATTTCAGGGTCCTGTTACCTTTTAAGGTATTTTATTAGGTATTTAAAGAAAAAAAAAATTTTTTTTTCAGGCAGGATCTCACTCGTTAGTCCAGGCTGGCCTTGAAGCTTGTCACGTAGCTCAGACTGCCCTCAGTGTCCCAGCAGTCCTTCCTCCTCAGTCTCCCAAGTGCTAGCATTACAGGCATGCACCACCGTGGACAGCTGGACCCCTTGTGTATACATCAGCCTCTGCTTTGGTTCCCGTACCCGTCTAGGGGGGTTAAAGATGCGTTTGTCCTTGCATTTCTAGGCCACCTTTGCCCCCAAGGGAGCTGGTGGGGGTCTGGCTTGTGGCTCCTGGCAGCAGCACCAGGGCAAGAGCATGGGCTCACCCACACCTGTGTCCTTCTGACTCTGGCCTCCGTGTGAAGGCCAGCAGGCAGGTTTCGTGGGGTGGCATGAGGGGAGAAGGAGGATGTCATGGATTAAAAACTGGTGGTCAGTTTAACGCCAGCTGGATCACATCAGCAGGGCGCTGAGCATAGATGTTCCACCTGAGGAAAGTTGCCAGCATACATGGAGACGTGGAGAAGGAGA
>PVLA01001898.1:246772-311234 GCA_004027455.1 Hydrochoerus hydrochaeris
GGGGCCTCCGTGTCGCTGAGGATGGCTGTGGTGCTTTTCAGGACAGCCCTGGAGTTGTGAGTGTGACTTCTTGGCTCCAGTGGTGTAGAACCCTCAACCTACCAGCACAGCTCCTTCACCCTGCTGGCATAGACTTTCTGGCTTCCACCGCTGACCTTTGGGCCTTCCCAGCACGGATCCGTAAAAGAGACTGACGTGAGTCCTTCTTGTGGGCTCTAGATCTCTAGCTGGACTTGTGGGAGGCACTGTCGTGAGCTCTGGGTCTTTATCTGGACTCATGTGGGACATTGTAGTGGGATTCAGGTCCTTGGCTAAATATTCTATGTCTGACAGATTTCCTGCATTTTCTTGTGTTAACCCTGGGTGACCATCATAAAAATAATATAAACTCCATGTCCTGATTCTAATTGTTCTCCATACAACCCCTGACTACAACAGAGGGATATTGTAGAGCACAGGACCAGCACCATCGGCTCTCGGCCACCACCAGCTCCCAGAGTGCTGGGGTGACAGGCCTGCACCCCGCACAGGCTTGTGGGGTCCTTCGGAGGATGCCCTGCTGGGGGTCTTCTCAGCTCGGGTGCACGAAGCCGATCTTCTCCTGGGCACCGGCACCACTGCGAATCCCGCCCGGGAGCAGAAGAGAAGCAGGTTGCAGGACTCCGGAAAGGAAAAGGGTGGAAAGTTCGCCCCATAGATGATGCTGCTGCCCACAAGGTACTTCAGTCTCGGTGTCCCTTGTCCCCGTAGGGCAAGGGACAGCAATGGAGAGATTCGCCCTGTGGGCCAAGTATCTGTCTCAAAAAAACAAAAATCAACAAAAACGACAACAAAAAAAATTGTCCACCGTAAGGACCTGCCAGGGTACACAACATGAAATTATTTAAAAGAAGGCACCGAAGCAAAGCCTGGTTCACCTGAAACCAGCTCTGATCGCCGGGAAGTTATTCTTACTGCGTCTTCTGTGACACACGTGAGGAGATAAAGCTACGAGTGTGTGGAGGAAGAGGAATCCTGAGAGCCATCCCCGGGGTCCACCGTGTAAAATACCTCGGTAACCAGAGACAGGACAAAGCCAGCACCGTCACATGGGTGCAGAGAGAGCACCTGGTACAAGTCAACACACTTGGTGACAGAGCAGCAAGCAAGCTGGGACCAAGCAGAAGCTGCCACCAAGGAACCAAGAGCCACGTGTGGACACCACCCAGTGGACATCACCGGGGCCAGGGGTGGGGAGTGTTTCCTCTGAGATTAGGAAGCACACTATAGGGCCTGCTTTCACCACTTTTACTCAGCAGGGTCCTGGTACTTGTAGCCAGAAAAGGGGTTCCCCTAATGTACAGACAGAGAAATATTTGAAGAAGGAAAAAGATATGAAAATTATATACTCACAGATGATACAATGTTTTATGCCAGGAAGATTCCATCAAAAAAAGTTAGGAATTATGAATACATTTATATTGTGCAAAGCAGCACAATATAAAATCCATGTACAAGCTGGGCATGTGGTGCGCCCTGTAATCCCAGCACATGGGAGGCTGAGGTAGGAAAAGCACCATGAGTTTGAAGCCAGTTTGGGCTATATAGTGAGTTTAAGGGCAGCTTAAACTACATAACAAGACCCTTACTTAAAAAATCAGAGCACAAGCCCAGCAGGATAGCACATGTCTGTAATCCATGTACAAGCTGGGCATGGTGGTGTACCCTGTAATCCCAGCACTGGGGAGGCTGAGACAGGATGGTTACAGTAAGTTCAAGGCCAGCCTAAACTACGTACCAGACCCTGTCTCAAAAAAAAAAAAAAAAAAAAAAAAAAAAAAAAAAAAAAAAAAAAAAAAAAAAAAAAACAGGGCTGGAGATTTAGCTCAGTGGCATAAGCACCTGCCTGGCAAGGGTGAAGTCATGAGTTCAATCCCTGGTACCAAAAAGCAAACAAACTTTAGTTGTGTTTTTATACAGCAAAAAATAATATGAAAAAGATATTAAGAAACAATTCCATTTACAATACATAAAAAGAATACATATAAATTAACTGAGCAAGTGAAAGACTTGTACAATGGAAACTACAATCATTGCTGAAAGTAATTAAAGATGACATAAGTAAGTGAAAAGATATCCCATGTTCATGGATTAGAAAGCTCAATATTGTTAAGATGTCAAAAAAGAAAAAAACTTGTTAAGATGTCAGTAATCTTTGAAGTGATAAAAATCCCAAGAACAACCCTGCAGAGGTAAGAAACTATCCCAGGCTCACAGGGCACAGCAAGGAACCCGGATCACCAAAACAGTCCAGAACAAGAAGTGGAAGGACCCAAGCATCCCGCTTTCAGAACTCTCCAGAAGACAGCAGAGGGCTGACCTGAAGACAGACCCAGGAGGCTGATGGAACAGGACAGCGGGGCTGGACACAAACCGGCCGTGTGTGCCTAGCATTTTCAACAAAGGTGCAAAGACAATTGCAGAGGGAAAGGACAGTATTTTCCAAACCCCTGTGATGACAACTGGAAATCCTCACTGGATCTGTGCCTAACACCACATGCAGAAACTAATTCACAGTGGATCAGAGACCTAACTGTAAGTGCTAAAGCTATGCAGCTCTTAGAAAGAAAGGGAAGGACAGCTTCACAACTCTAGTGTTGGCAACTGTTGGATACGACATCAAAGACATGAACAGCAAGATGAAAAATAAAAATTGGACTTTATCAAAATGCAGGGACTGGGAAAGTACTTTCAATAGTAGAGCACTTGCCTAGTCATGCAAGACCTGGTGTCACCAAAAAAGGAAAAAAAAAAACCAAACCAGAAAAAGAACTCTCTTATTGTTTTGTTTTTTAAGATGGTCTTACTATGGTAGTCCAGGCTGGCCTCAAATTCATGGCAGTTCTCCTACCTCAGCCTCCCCAGTGCTGGAATTATGGGCATGCACCACCATGCCTGGCTCTAGCTCCTATTTTGTGTTCTGCTTATTTCTTCTTTTTGGAGAGAGAGTACTAGGGATTGAACCTGGTGGTGTTCTACTACTGAGCTACATTCCCAGTGCTTTTTATTTTTAATTTTGAGACAAATTCTCATTAGCTTGCCTAGGCTAGCCTCAGATTTGCAATCCTTCTAACCAGGAGTGGTGACACATGTCTATAATC
This sequence comes from Hydrochoerus hydrochaeris, assembly GCA_004027455.1. NCBI lineage: Eukaryota > Metazoa > Chordata > Mammalia > Rodentia > Hydrochaeridae > Hydrochoerus > Hydrochoerus hydrochaeris. Next base: position 249,913 of record PVLA01001898.1, read on the forward strand.
TCAGCACTCAGGAGGCTGAGGCAGGAGGATTGCATCAAGTTTGAGACCAACCTAGGCTACATAGTGAGTTCAAGGCCAGCCTAGACTACACAGTGAGATCTTGTCTCAAAAAAACAAAACAACCAACAAACAAAAAAACTAACAACAGAAAAATGTCAGAGGAGATTTTGCTTCTTGAGATAGGGTCTCTCTAAATTGCCTAGACTTGTGTCAACTTTGTTATCCTTTCTCAGCCTCGAAAGCAGCTGGGATCACAGGCATGCACCAGCACACCTGCCGTCAGTTAAGACTTAACCCTCTCTCTGTTCAGAGCCCTCTGTTGGGAGCTGAGTTATGTTCTACAAATGTGTCACTGTTCTAACTCCACTTGCGTGCAAACACGACTGAGTTTGTACAGGACCTTCAGTGTGGCCACTGAGCTACACTGAGGGCACTCAGGCGAGGCCAAATCCAACGCCACTGATGCGCTCACGTGCAGGAAAGTGACACAGACTTGCAGTGCTGAAGAGCAAGAAGAGACACGGGGCAGGGAGGAGACGAGCGTACCCGACCCCGCCAGGCCCAGGCCGTCCTCTGGGACCTGCAGCCTCAGCACGCCTGCGAGGATCCCTTCCACTCCTCAATCCCTGGCCTGTCAGGCTTTCTCGTAACAGCCTGAGCTCACTCTGCTGCCCTCCTTGGCTCCTGAGAACACCCAGAGGAACAGCCAAAGGTCTTACTCAACCCTGCAGAGTCCTAAAAATTAAAATGACCAGACCTGGCTTCCCAGCTGAGGAGCTCCTCTCTTCAGCCGGTTAGGAGGAGGAAGAGTTGCCTTTGTTACATGGAAACCGGATCAACAGAGTGACTGTTGCCCCAGGGGTGGAAAATAGCATTGGAAGGAAATTGGCCATGGATAAGAATTAGCTGTAATGATTATCACATAAATTAAAATCTTGTCTCGGAACGTCTGGCCGAGTCGGCCTCCTTCCCTTCCATGGAGATGGTGGAAACAGCCGGTGAGCGCTGCGGTGACCCGGCAAGGTCGCACCTATCCCGAGCGCCAGCGCCGCAGGTGGGAGCCACACCTGGGCTCGGTTTCCCAGGATCGTAAATCTCAGGCTATTGCGCTGATTGCACTGAGCCGTCAGCCTGCCACAGAGGCTGGGAGAGCTAGTTGGCTTCTTTCGAGGCATCCAGGAAATCAGCAGGTTGATGTGAGTGTGTTGCAGAGGGGCGCTGTGAAGGGCGCCCCCGCCCGCCCGAGGCCCGTGTCCTCTGCGGGACCCTAAGTACCTGCTGCCTGAGCTTACCTGGGCTGCCACGGCGAAGTCTCGGGCTGGAGGCTTTCAGCAACAGAGACGGATTTTCTTGCCATTCTGGAAGGAAGAGGTTTGAGATCAAGGCGTCGGCAGCACCGGTTTCTTCTGAGGCCTTGGCTTGCACATGGCCCCTTCGCGCTGTGCCCTCACGGAGTCGTCCCTGGTGTCTTTCTGGCTGTCCCGTTTCCCCTTTCCATATGGAAACCAGTCAGACAGAGTGGGGGTCACCCTGAAGACCTCCCTTTAGCTTAGTGTCCCCTGTAGACCCTGCGTCCTGAGAGCCTCATGTTCTTGGGTGCTGGGGGTGAGGACTTCAATGCATGAGTTTTAGGGGGTCACGGTTTACCCCACAAACCCTCCCCCACTGTAGCATTGGTCGCTAATGACTCACAGCAGCCCCAGTTCCCAGGAGCTCTTGACTCACTGGAGCTGCCCTGCCGGGCCGCACCCACCCTGCAGCAGCCTGGGCCGGCGCTGCCCGACGCCTTTGCCTCAAAGCCAGTCCTCTTGCCCCAAGGACTTGGGAGGCTTCTGAGTTCCCAGGGGTGTCTTGGGAAGCTGAGAGTCCATGTGAAAGCGCGTGTTTTGCGAGCTCCTTCCTCTGCACCATCCAGCTCCCCTTCTTCTGCCCAGCGCGTGCCTGAACCCCTGCCTCAGGCTCTGCTCCTAGGGAACCTGACCTATGACAGTGCCATTCACGATCCCTGTAGTCGTACTCCATGCTTAGCCCAGGATCTAGGCATAGAAAGTGAAAATTATATTGCCACCATAGTTTGTCTCCTCTGTCTTTGAAATGGTCCTTGACTCTGTCCCCTCCCCCTCTATTTGCACAATCACAGTTTTAACTCAGAGCATCATCAGTTTTTTGTTTTTTTGAGACAGGGTTTCACTATGCAGTTCAGGATTTGATCCCCAGCAACACACACACACACACAAATGAAAAGGAAATCACTAATTTCTCTTTGTTTAATCCAACAATTCCCAAACAAAATACTTTCTGTTAATACCAACAGAACACAGCATGGTTTGGAGCTACAGAAATCACATGCATATGGGGCTTGATGGTGCATGCCCATAATCCCAGCACTAGGGAGGCTGAGGCAGGAGGATTATTGCAAATTCAAGACCAGCCTGGGCTACAAAATGAGTTCAAGTCCAGCCTGAACTGCATACAGAGACCCTGTCTCAAAAAGGCAATAAATATGTAAATAAATAATGACACATGCTTCAAAGCCCAGTAAAGGTGTCCAGGGCAAAGTGGGAGGTACAACTTCCTTGCACCCCAATGGACCATGGTGACTTCAGAGGTTGCAGGATGGCAGTGACTTCATAAGACTCAAAGATTCCCCAGGGACAGGGCCCCAGGACAGTGCAGAGTGAGGCCTAGGCCTCCTGCTCAAAGGGTAAACTTGGAGATGGCAGAGCCAGGAGGAGGGCAGAGCTGGGCATCTGAGCATGGCTGAGGCCCCCAGAGGGTGAGGAGTTGCAGAGAGGACAGCACACGCCTCTCCCCACACAGCGGCCAGAGGGACCAGCTATGAAACAGTTCATGGGATGTCTCGGAGACAGCACCTGACATGTCTCAGAGGGGATCACAGAACAGACCTGATGCAGGCAGGTGACAGGCGGAGGAGAGGGTGCCAAGTATGCACCAGGTCCTGTCCTTTGATGCAATGCAACAGGACCAACAACTAACCAAATTTGAAGCCTCAAATTTGTGAGCTTAGAAGTTTTTATGAAAGCTTCCTAAATCACAGTTGGTCACCAAAAATTACAAACTACTCAGACCTGAACTATAATCAGACAGCTACATGTCAAAATTCAGGAGGGTCTACAAAAGGTGTGGTATCTGTATACAGTGGAGTACTACTCAGCCATGAAGAAGGATAAAGACTTTGATGGGTAAATGGAGGCAATTTGAGACCACACTCTTGAGTGAAATACATCAGACTTGCATGTGTAAACACCATATTGTCTTCCTACTGTAATAAACTGAAAGAGTAAAGGCTATTCAAAGTGTACAATAGATATTTTGAAATGGGACAAAATTGTTCAAAAGGAAAGACAAACTGGGATGGGAAAAGGAGAAAGGAGGGAAGGAAAAAGGAAAAAATAAATATACAAGACAGTGAAGATAGTTATAATATTAATTTCTATTAGTTCATTGAAAGGAACAGTTTGTACTTACATTGATCCACTTTTCATGCCTACAGCTGTCATCGGAGCAACTGCTTTGAAGACAGCGATACACAATGTATTGTGACTCTCCGATGATCTGTTTTAAACATGCATATGATTGGGCTGGGGATTTAGCTCAGCGGCATAAGCACCTGCCTTGCAAGCATGCGGTTGTGAGTTCGATCCCTGGTACCGATAAAAAAAAAAAACTTATATGATGATTTTTCCTGTCTTTTCTCTTTAAAATAAAAAAAAAAAATCTGGGCAGGGTGATGAACACTGACTCAGGAAAACTCTCAGCCATGGTACATGGTGACAACCTAAGAGGCTAGCATGTGAAGAGCAAGACAAACCCAAAAGAAACACAACCAGAGATTACTAAGGATAAAACCAGATATCAGGGGCTGGGGATTTAGCTTAGTGGCTTAAGTGCCTGCCTAATAAGCGCAAGGTTGTGAGTTCAATCCCCAGTAGCAAAAAAAAAAAAAGCAGATATCAGTAACAGAAAACCCCACAATAAATTTGATCTCCCGGCATGGTGGCACACGGCTGTAATCCCAGCATTTGAGAGGCTGAGGCAGGAGGGTCACAAACTGAAGGCCAGCCTGGGTCACAGCGAAACCTTGCCTCACGGTGAGGAGTCATTTCTTAACGTGTTGGAAGGCCTGAGCTGTGTCGCTGGAGTGAGCCTTCACAGGCCCAGCGCAGGCCGATGGCTGGGCCAGGTGTCAGAAGCAGGGTGGCATCCCTGGGTGTCCCTGCAGAGCCTCAGATTCACCTCCCTTAGCAGTGTGTGGCTATGTCCCCGAGCCCTTGCTCAGGGCGGCGGTGTAACCCTAATCAGCTCTCGAGCCTGGCAAACGGGAGAAGCAGCAGATGATTCACCCCATTTTCCTGGGCTGGGAGAAAGTGGTGAGGTAGACCTTGGGCCTCTTTCACACCTCCTTCCTCACCTCCACCCCCCCAGCCCCTCATACATACAGAAATGCTTCTAGAACAATCTGCCTAAAGCCAGATTCTGCTTAGGAGGCTGAGGCAGGAGGACCACTGTGTATTCCAGGCCAACCTGAACTACATGGTGAGATCCTGTCTTGCGAAGCAAAAAAAAAAAAAAAAAAAAAATTCCAGACAAACAGGAAATAGCAAGGGCAGCCTAATGATGGGGCTTGGGGCAGAGCAGGAAACGGCTGCCCACCCAGGGGTCTGACTCACGGGTATGTGGGGTGCGGACCACGCCCTGCCATGCTGAGACCACAGCTGCAGGTTGGATGCCAGCCGTGCTGGAGACAGCCAGGGCCCTGATGGCCGGACCCCTGTCCCCAGGAGGAGGAGCGCAGCAGAGCTGAGCCGAATGGGCTGAGCAGCCCCACCCCTCCCCCATCCAGCTGCATCCCACCCGAGCCGCCTGCACAGCACTGTGGCTCAGACCTGGAACCCCACGGGCTTGCTCTGTCACGGTCAGGCCAGCCAAGGCCAGGACACCAAGTAGGGGACACACAGTTGCCACCTCCCAGGTTGTGCTGGGCCTGGCTCTGGGCCACCCCACTAGCTGCACAGGATGAATCATTCTTCTTAGAGACCTCTGCCTCCCCTAGGGCAGGCGGGACTTGCCAGGGCATCCACAGAAGGGAGGACCAGGGAGCAGTAAAAACAGCATTTCTTCAAAACAAAAGTTAGCCAGGTGTGGTGGTGCACAGCTATACTCCCAGCACTTAGGAGGCTGAGGCAGGAGGATTGCCAAGAGTGTGAAGCCAGCCTGGGTTATATAGTAAGTTTAAGGGCAGCCTGAACTGCATAGCCAGACCTTATCTCAAAAAACAAAACAACACAAAAACGTCAAAACCCGAAACCCCTAAAAGAACTCCTCCCGATGTTACTCACGCCTGTGGTTCACACAGTGACCCCGGACCAGTACTGAGATCCGACAGAGGTCACTGGCCTGAGTCCAAGTCATTAACCCTCGAGGACACAAGTGTCTTCCTCTCCCCTCCAACTTCTTACTCCCAATCCCCCCGCACCTCTTAGACCTCTCCCCGCAGGTGCCCCTGCTTAGAGCTCTAGGCACCCCGTCGACTGTGAAATAAAGCTAACACAGCTCCTTGTCTCGGCTTGGGCTTCTGCAGGCTTGCATGGATGTAATTCCAAGAGGAAGCAGGGAGGTGAGACGGGGAAGGAGGGCGTGTGAAGGGAGGTGAGGCTCAGTCCTCCTGGGGACCCTAGGAAGGGTCTGCTAGAAGATGCTTCACCATGGGCTGCTGAGAAGTGGGGAAACTGAGGCAGGTGCCGTCTGACACTTGGACTTGGTTGAGGGTTTCCGCTGGTGTACGGAAGCGCTAGCATGTCCAGGTTCCCTGGTGATGGAGAGAACGCGGAGATTTCTGAAGCAGGAACTCATCAGGTGTCTGGAATGGTCCTCCGGCCCCGGGTGAACGTGCCACAGGATTGGCTGTGTTCAGGCTCTGATCTTTCTTGTTCAAGCATCCATCAACAGGAGGTCTTTATGGTTGCAAAGTCCACACTGCAGCGCCAGTGATCACATCTGCATTCCAAGCAGTTAAAAGCAATCAATCAATCGGTCAATCAGTCAATCCCTGCATGGATACTTTACTTACTAAGGAACTTTCCCCAAAAACTTCCTACATACCGTTGACCAGGGATTAATTCCATAGCTAATTTAACCACACGGGATGCTAGGAAACATAGCTTTGTCTTTGTGGCGATGTTCAGCTCAGATGACCCCATGGTTGCATGGCTAATCCCGCAAAGATCGCCCAGGTCTGTTACTGAGAAGGGCATAGGGAGGAGGTGCAGGGCCCCCTGCCATGGGCAGCCCTGTCCTCCTTGGCAACCTTCAACACCGAGGACGGCAGGAAGGAGAAGGGATTCCCTGCCTCTGGGAACCGGGCGCCCTGAGACGGCTTGCTCCCCACAGGAGGACATGAGTAGGGTGGGGGCAGCCGGACCCTGTTCCTGGTCTCCCAGGTTCTGCAGCCATCACCGTGTCCTGCTCTCAAGGCATGAGCTCAGGACAGGTGCAGGCCTCGCACACACTTGTCCCAGCCCAGGGTGCCCTGCCCGCCGGAACTTCTGCTGCTCTTCCTTGGAAGCCTGGTGGGGAGGTGGCCTCCTTTGGGGTCCCTCCCCGGCCTGGGAGGTCGCGACTGGCCTCCACGGGACCAGTCCCCCTCCTTTGGCAATCAGTCGGACTGTCTAGTGCCCTGCATGGCAGGGGCGAGCTCCTGCCTGGAGTCCATGTGGAGGCCCAGGCACCCCTGTAAAGGGTATAAACGAGCCACCTCGGCTTCGGCCCCATCAGGTCTTCAGACAACCATGGCGCTCACAGCATCTGTGTGGCCCTGAGCGCTAGCGGCCTCTGCAGCGCCAGGACAGTGGCCACATGGCCCAGCAGCCCGGGGAGAAGCCTCCTGGCCGGTCCTGCTCTGGTGAGCAGAGGGGCAGCAGGTGACAGCCAGATGTGAGCGAAGGCGAGCCCGATCCACTGAGCACACAAAACCTGGGCAGGTGTTTGCACACCAGGGTTTCTGTGCACTGAGCAGGACTTACCTGGCAGGTGGTGTGGGCGCACTTTCTTTCCCTTCCCCCTTCTAGTCTCCCTCCTTTTTCTTTTTTTTTCTTTTTCCGGAGTACATGAGACAGAAGAAGAAAAGAAGCAGGTCCCTCAGAAGACCCACAGGACTTTCTGTTTGTTTTCCTTATTTTCAGGAGCTGCCTGAGCAGGACAAAAGTGATGGAACAGTCGTCAGGGGTCCTCAGAGGTCAGGTGACCACATCTCCAGGCCCCAGAAGCGGCAGTGACACCTCAAGTGGGGCTGTGCTGGGCTCCGGGGCTTTTTTTTCAAATCCATTTTATTCAACGATAAAAGGAAAGAAAGAAAAAAAGAAAGAAAGAAAGAAGAGGAACAGGAAGAGGAGGAGGAGGAGGAAGAACGTACAACAAAATTCCAGAACACATCAATGAAAGGCTAACAATGGTACATACACTGCGCATTGTCATCCCCAAATCATTCACCCAGAGCACAAGACATCTGCATTCAATTGTCCCAACAATACCAGCACAAATCTTTTTTTTTTTTTTTGGTACTAGGAATCGAACTAATGACCATGCACTTGCCAGGTGGGTGCTTATGCCACTAAGCTAAATCTCTGGCCCCAGCCAGCATAAATCTTTCTCTTCAGTGAGCTCAGAAATCAGTAGTATAACTATCGTAACTATTTTTATATATCAATGTGTATACATACACATAAAATGTTTTTCTTTCAGCGTGTCACACTAATGAAACAATATGAGGTTTACACATGTGTATCTTATTTATTTCACTAATGAGTGTGTTCGCAAGGTGCATCTATCCACCTATAAAAGTGGGCTCAGCCCAGGAGGTGTGTGTTGAGGGGAAACAGATGGCCTAAGCCGGGTCGGGAGCACAGAGCATGCAGGTGTACAGGAGTGGAGCCAGGGAAAGCATGACGTGGACGTGGGTATCAGGAAATACAGGCCCGAGTCACAAACAGAGCGTAAAGAGAGGTCGAGATGAGTCCGGAGTGAATCTGTGCACCTGGGGAGGTGGTCAGAGACTGTAGAGAGACTGTTTCCCTGCCTGTGACACATTCCAGGGAGAAAAGGCTGGGACACAGTGTTGAAAGCGCTAATTTCTTTTTTCTTTTTTTGGTTTCAGGAATAAAACTTACAACCTTGTGCTTGTCAGGTAGACACTGTGCCAATGAGCTAAATCTCTGGTCTTTTTTTTTTTTGAGATGGTTTTTGTTTTTTCTTGAGACAGGATCTCACCATGTAGTTCAGACCATCCTTGAACTCACTGTGTAGCCCAGGCTGGCCTTGAACTTGTGGCAATCCTCTTGCCTCAGCCTCCTGAGTGCTGGGATTCTAGGCATCCACTACCATGCCCAGCTGATAATTCTTTAAAATTAAATTAGAAATCATTTTATCAGTTGCTATTTGACAGGTGATTCTTCCCCCCACTCCGATGGGCTTACTATGTAGTTCAGGCTGGCCTTGAACGAACTGTTTTCCATTTTTCTAATGACCATTGACCAGCAATGTTGAACATTTTTTCATGTACTTACTGCTTGTTTTTACTTCTGAGAAGTGTCTCTTTACTTCAGTTGTCCATTTTTAAAGCTGGGTCTATTTATTTTGAGGGGGTCTATTTTTTTAGTTCTTTATATATTCTAGATATTAGTCCTTTGTCCAAAGATTAGCTGGCAAAATCTTAGCTACTTCTTCCATTCTGTGGATTATCTCTTCGTTCTGCTGGTTGTTTCTTTGGCTGTGCAGAAGCTTTTTAACTTGATGCCATCCCATTTGTTGATTCTTGGTGTTATTTCCCCTACAACTGGAGTTCAGGTCAGAAAGTTCTTGTCTATGCTGCCGTCTTCGAGAGTTTTACCTATTTTATCTTTCAGCAGACTCAGTGTTTTTCTTTTAACATTCACCCCTTGGACCCATTTTGATTTTAGCTTAGTAGATGGTGAGAGATGTGGACCCCGCATGTGGACAGCCAGATTCCCCCGCACCATTTACTGAAGAGGCTGTATTTCCTTCAGTGTAAGTTTTGCACCCCTTTGTCAAAGATCAGATAGCTGAATGCCTGGGGTTGTGTTAGCCAAGGGGACCAGTAATTTTAAAAATATTTCTAAAACTACTGCTGTTATTTTTCTATAAAAATTATTGTTATAGAAACTGCAACATAACCTGGAGATATCCTTAACATCCAGTTTAAAAATTGGTACAAAACTGAAAACCACAGTACTCTGAAAAAGGAAAATGAAGTGATATAAGAAAATGGAAAGATAGTCCTTGTTCTTGGGTAGGAAAAATCAATAGTGAAAATGACCATAATACCAAAATTTTCACATAGATTTAATGCAATCCTGATAAAAAAAAATTCCAAAAGCATATGTCACATCATTAGAGAAAACAATCTTAAAATTTATTTGCAACCAAAAAAGATCTAGAAGCAAAAAAGAGGAAAAGCAATTCTGGGCCACAAAGGCAAGGCAGGGAACCTCACAGTCTCTGACTTGAAATTATACTACAAAACTATTGTGATAAAACAGCATGGTACTGGCAAAAAAAATAAACAGATCTGAGGATCAGTGGAACAGATTAGAAGATGCAGAAACAACTTCAGGTACACTCAACCACTTTATCTTTGACAAAGGAGCCAAATATGTTCACAGGAAAAAAGATAATCTCCTTAACAAATGGTGCTGAAAAAACTGGCTTTTCACATGCCAAAGATTAAAACTAGACCTGTATCTTTCACCATGCACTAAACTAAAATTGAAATGGGTCAAAGATCTACATATTAAAACAGAAACACTAAATCTGCTGGAAGTTAGACTAGGTAGAACTCTTGAAGACATTGCTGTAGGCAAAGACTTTATAAACAAAATGCAATTGCACAGGAAATATTACAAAAAATCAACAATGGGGATTTCGTCTTATTAAAAAAAAGCTTTTGTGGGCCAAAGACATAGCTCAGTAGTGCAGCCCCTGCCTGGCAAACTTGAGGTCCTGAGTTCAATTCCTGGTACAAAAAAAGTAAAACAAAAACAAAAACAAAAAAACCTTTTTGCAGCAAGAGAAATCACCAACAGAGTGAAGAGACAACCTACAGAGTGGGAAAAAAAAAATTGCCAGATGTTCCTTAGACAACAAACTAATATATGCAATATACAAAGAACTAAAAAAAAAAAATCAGAACCACCAATCAAAAAAATGGGCATCTGAAATACATAGATATTTCTCAGATGAGGAAGTAGAAACAGCAAATAAATACATGAAAAAACATTCAATATCACTAGTCATTCGAGAGCTGCAAATTAAAACTAACGCTGAGATTCCATCTCACCCCAGAAAGAAAAGCAGTTAACAAGAAATCAAACAATAAATGCTGGTGGGGCCATGGAGAAGAGGAACTCTTCACTGTTGGTGGGCGTGCACACGGGTACAACCACTGAGGAAATCAGCATGGAAATTCCTCACAAAGTAGGACTAGAGGGTCCCTTTGAACCAGCTGTTCTCTTTCTTAATATCTTCCCAAAAGAATTGAAAGCATCATACCACCGTGATATATGCAAACCCATGTTTATAGAAGCACAGTTTGTAATAGCTAAATCCCAAAAGAACCAGATGCCCATCAACAGATGGATAAGGAAGATGTGGGGTCTTTTTTTTTTTTTTGTGCAATGGAGTCCTGCTCTTTCAGAAAGAAGGATAAACTTGGCACATTTCTAGGAAAATGGATGCACCTTGAGACCATACTCTTCAGTGACATAAATCAGACACACATGTAAATACCACATTATTTCTCTGGTGTGAGAAACTGAGAATGTAAACAAGGACCAAAATACATAATAGATATGTTAAAATAGGAAGAAAATTTTCAAGTGGGAAAGGGAATTAGGGAAAGGGCAGGGGGAAAGGAAGGAAGGGAAATGAAAACAAAATTGTAAACAAGACTTTGTAAATAAGGAGGGGAAGAGGGGCTGAAAAGGTGGGGAACAGGAACAAAGAATCAAGATACGTTGTGTACAGGTCCAAACTCCCTCTGATGAGTGTGATCATTATGTATATCTAAAATGTACCACTTCAACAACAACAACAATAAAAAACAACAGTGACAACTCGTTGTTTTAAGCAAACAAAATGCATCAATAAACTTAATTTTAGAAATTGGTATGCAGAATGGCATATGTAATATGAGACTGATTATGTTAAAAACAAGTTCAAATGCCAAAAACTGGAATGAAATACGTAAAGCAACTATGCAAAGACTGTTAAAACATGATTTGTAGTGATTACTTTTATTTACATTTTTTTCAGCACTTTCCAATAAACACAATTAAAAAGTTGACCAGTTTTGTGCATCAGCACATCCCTGTAGTCCCACCTACCTAGGAGGCTGAGGCAGGAGGATCACTTGAATCCAGTTATTCAGGCCAGCCTGGGCAACATAGAGAGATCTCATCTCTTAAAAAAGAAAAAGAAAAACGTAAAAGTTGGGTAGCAAAGAGTGAGGAAATTAAGCACGCAAACTCTAAGATCTGAGTCATGCAGGCAGGGGCAGTAGTTGGGCTTGATGCGGCTGTCATTGTCTGGGGACCCGGGCAACACTGAGTTTGGCCTCTGAGTGACTCGAGCGGTCTGCAGCGTTGTGAAGGGCAGATGCCGACAAGGAGGTTTTCCGAGTCCTTACAGGAAATCGGGCTGGGAAGAGTCATACAAATGACTCTTTCACGCTCTTGCATCCTCACTCAAGGAAGGTGGACAGCCCCAAACTGCACAAAGCCCAGAATGACGCCCCCTCGTGGTACGAGCTACTCAAAGCCCAGAACGGTGCCCCCTCGTGGTCGGAGCTGGGACCATCTCACCCGCCCACTCCTGGACCTCTCTCCCCGGAGAGAGAGCCTCAAGGGCAGCTCAGCCTTCCCAGGGGCCAGGAATCAGAGCAAAAGATTCCGTAATCCAGAGGCATGGACAGAAACAAGGTTGGGGGTAGGAAGTCAGGCTGAGAGAGTATTTTTCAACTGGTGTTCTCAAAGCACAGCTCACAAAGTCTGTACTTCAAACACTTGTTGAGCCAGGCCACAGTGTCACACATGTGTGATCCCAGCTTTCTGGGAGGCTGAGGCAGGAAGATCAAAAGTTCCACCCCAACTTGGACAGATTAGCAACTTAGCAAGATCCTGTCTCAAAATAGAAAATTTCAAAAAGCCTGGATGTAGCTCAGTGCAAAGGTCCTGGGTTCAACCCCCAGGACTGAAAAACAAATCTGCCTCAAGGCAATATTATTCTGGGTCTCTGTCACCTGCATTTGACTCCACCCTCTCACCAGTCTGGTGGCCACACTGTTTTGTCTGAACAGAGAAGCCACCCTGTGGTCTGGAGAGGCGTCCACTTCCTGTTGTGCAATACCTGGGGAGCCCGCAGGAATGTCCCTCCGTCCCTGGTGGAAGGCTCCCGGGAACGCTTCTGGGGATCCTTCCAGCTGGAGCCTTCGTCCTTGGCCACCGGACCTGAGGGCCTGTCCCAGCCTCCTGGTGGAGTCTGATGTTGCAGAGACCGGCTCATGGACCTCCGCAGAGACAGGCTCATTCCTCTGGCCATCACTGTCGGAAACCTAAACCGACCCAGCAGAGATCCAAGGCAGGGTCTCCTTGGGTTCCACAGTAGGGGTGTGATCCCTGGTGCTGCTCCCAGCCTGTCTGGGAGGGAGGAGAGGTTAGAGCCTGAGCTGACTGAAAGGAGAAGCGAGGACTGGTCATGCCCTCCACACCCTGGTTAGAGGCCCTTTCGGGAACAGGAGTTCCCAGGCTCCCTGGTGTGCTGCAGGCAGCTGGAGCTGGCTGAGCTACTGAGAACAGAAGCCAAGCCTATGTACTGAGCTACAGGGTCCTACCCTTTCTCAGACAATTCTAAGTTGGTAAATTGCTTAGGCTGAGCTCAAACTTGCAATTTACCTGCTTCAGCTTCCCAGAATTATAGGCATGTACCACTATGTCCAGATTCATCTTCCTCTTCCCTCTCCCTGTCTTCTTCCTCTTTTTTGAGATAGGCTGGCCTTGACCTTAATATGTAGCCCAGGCTGGCCTCGAACTCATGGCAATCTTCCTGCCTCAGCCTCTCAAGTGCTGGGATCACAGATATGTGCCACCAGGCCCCCTCTTTCTTCTTCCTCTTGTCGTTCTCCTTTTCCTTCTCTTTCTCTTCTTTCTACTTGTAACTCTAAAAATCCTGAAAGATTTATTGGCTGTTTTTGGAAGTGGCCCTATTCTGAGATCATTTAAAAGTTCTTTAAAAGTCCTGAATGTGCCATTTATAAGGTTAATCAAAAAATCTTTTCCCCTTAAGGAAGGGAGAAGAGACAATTAGTCTTTCGTGAGTATAGAGCTTGTTTTGCAAGATGAAAAAGTTTTAGAGCTGTATTGCACAGTGTGAGTCTACTCGGCACTGCGGATTTGTGCATTTAAAAATGGCTAAGGTAGTGGGGGTGGCAGTGCACCTCGCTATCCCAGCTGCGGAGGGGCTAGGGAGGAGGATCGAAGCCTAACCAGGCTGATCAACTTAGCAAGCCTCCTGTCTCAAAATATAACTTTAAAAGGGACTGGGAATGTAGCTCAGCTTAGCATTTTCAGGGTTTAATCCCCAGTACTGAGAAAACACTCCTGAGCTGGAAATATAATTCAGTGGTAGAGCACCTGCTTAGTATGCATAAGGCCCTAGGCTTGATCCACAGCAAAACACACACACACACACACACACACACGAAAAGGATGAAAGAAAGAGAAAAAAAAGCCTAATCCCAGCACTTGGGAGGCTGAGGCAAGAGGGACGCTCAAGTTCATGCAAATTCAAGGCCAGCCTGAGCTACACAGTGAGACCCTGTCTCAAGAAACAAAACAAAACAAGAAAAGAGGCAAGGATGCAGCTGCCAGTGGCCAACACCAGACTCCAGCTCCCTGAACAGGCCCCCGGGCTCTAGCATGGTCCCCACTCTTGATCACCCCACTAGCACTCACTGTGTGGGCTTCAGTAAATTTCCTTCTGCATTTATTCTGCTCTGGCTAAGTTCTTCTGCCTCTGGGGTCACCAGCATGCACAGCGTCCCAGGGGCCCATATGGGACTCTCGTTACACCCCTCTCGTCTTCACTCTGATGCTTGCACACACTGGGCGGATGGGCGACTGGGGGTCCCTGGCTCGGCAGTTCCCTTGGTCCTGAGAGGAGGCTGTGGGCTACCAGGGTTTAAGCTGAGGAGCGGGTTCAGTCCCTCGCAGAAAGCCTTACTTCCTGTCGGGGCGGTGGACTCCTCCAGGCGTCCCCACTGCGGGGCCTGAAGGCAAAGACAGAGGAGGCCGCCTGAGGCCATCTGCAGGAAAGAGGCCTCTTCCTTTCCTTCTGGGCTCTTCCCCTCCTGCATGTCATGTCATGCAGCCTGCGGTGACAGCTCGTCGCGGTGAAGCTACGCATCCTGGGATCCAGTTCTCTAACCTTGTCCCGGTTCTCTAACACCTGCTTTGGCCAGGAGCAGTTGCTGTGATCAGTCATGACCTGGGTGAGTCTCCACTGTCCCTTAGGTATTGGCCAAACTCATGTGACAAACCACTTCCCTGCTTCCTCTCTTCCCAGTCAGGGAGGCAGTCTGGCTTGGCCACCCGGACTCTCAGGGCCTGGGCCGGAAGTAAATTCCTGCATACAGTGGCTTTAGGGTTGACCCACATAAGCATCCTGGCAGCGGTCACCCTCCTTGGAACAAAGGCCACCAGACTGATCCCCAGACAGGCCCTAGCTGTTTACCCCTCTAGCTGTTCAGACAGTGTAAGATCACGGGCCTTCGACAGCATCTCTGATAACAGAATAAGTGAACATTGGACCATTGTCCCGGAACCCCTTGAACTGACTATTAAACCCTGCCGGACCTCACACTTAGCCTCCCACCTCCCCCACCCCGATACTCAACCCCTCCCGACTCCTGTGAGAGACTGTCCACCCCTCCCCAAGTGTTAGGCCCTACATGACCCAGGGACCCTTCACTCTGCCAGGAGGAGGCTGCCTGGCTGGCCTTCCCTCCTGGCACAGCGGCTGTGGTGCCACTCCTTCTGGGGATCACGGTCACTGCCCGTCTGCCACCAGTCCCGACCTCTGCCTTCCTGTGGCTGCTGGGAAGAGCCCGGTCCTAGGCCTCCACTCACCATCAAGCACAGTGTACACGTTTACCTGAGCGACCGAGCTGCACAGTTAGAGTGGGTGCTGTGAGGGTATAAATTCTTCTCCAGCAGAGTTGGCTTAGAGAAATAAGAGGGCAGAGGACGGAGCTGAGTGCCACAGCACTTGCCTAGCGTGTGCTAGGCCCTGGCTTAGATCCCCAGCACCACAGAGAAAGGAAGAAACTGCTCCCTTCAGGGCCCGGCTTCATGCCATCCCAGGAGACCGTGTTTCCGAACTGCCATGGAGACCCCAAGTGTGGCCACACGGCCCACGGCTTCCCTGGCTAGGTGGGCAGCACCCGAGGCAGACGACACCCAGAGAGGGGAGCGGGGAGTGGGTGGCAGCTGTGAAATAGCAGAATCAGAGCACAGGGGGTGATGGGGGACAGTGGCATCGCAAGTGGCCCACAGACAGAGCTGAGAAACATGGACAGAGGCTGACACGGCCCCACCCCGTGGCCTAGGACAGATTGGGGTCACTTCCATCTTGCAGTTGGTGCTCACAGAGGGCCCGCTGGGTCCCAGGAGAGGGAAAGGGACGCCTGTCACTGAGCCCGGCTCATCAGCCAGGACAGGTCACTTGGCGGAGGACAGGGAAGGACAGTCCAAGCCCCCACTGCCAGAAGAACTGGCCCACCGGATCATTGGTCAGAGCCAGGCTACCGAGCAGCCCTCACCGTCCGGCTGCCTGTCCTTGCCCTGCGCACTCTCTTCAGAGGCCTTGATTTTCCCATCAGTGCCTACTTGGACTGGCGCGGTTTCCCCTGCTGGAGCTCTACGATGCCCTGCATTAGCAAAGACGGTGAGGACTGTCCTCTGCTCCAAGCAGAGTGACCACAGAACGCTGTCAGGGCCCCTGCTCCTCACACGTGATTCTGATGGAAGTGAAATTATAACTTACGCTATTTGCAGTCTATGAGCCTTCTCAGTTTAAATCAATAAATCAATCTGTGTCGCATTACAGTAATATATGCATATCAAGGTTTATGGTAGCACAGTTTGTAATAGCCAAACCTCGGAAGTAGGCTACGTGTCCATCAGCAGAGGGATGCACAAGGAAATGTGGTATCCAAATGTAGTGGAATACTACTTGGCTAGAAAAAGGATAGTTTTGAGACATTTGTAGGAAAATGGCTATATTTTGAAAAGACAATCTTAAATCAGACACCCTGGCTTAAATACTGGATAGTTTCTCTCCTTTGAGTAATCCAAAGTGCAAATCAGTGCAAAATAAAAGACGGATGAAAAGAAACAGGGAGGCCGACCTTTCGAAAAAGGGAAGGAGACCAAAAACTGAGGGAGGGAAGTGCAAAGATTTAAGATGTGTCATGAGGACCGGATACAGCTCAGTGGCACAGTGCCTGCCTGGCAAGGGTGAGGCCCTGAGTTCTATTCCTGGCACCAAAAAAAAAAAAAAAGCTGTGTCATGTACATGTGCCAACTATCTACAATAAATGACATCCACATAATGATATGTTGCAAACATGAACTAAGGGAAATATGGACAATGGGGAAAGGGAATGTAGAGATGGAGGTTGGAGGAGAGGAAGGGCCATAAAAGAATCAAGATATGTACCTAAGGTGAGTGCAAACACCACATACTGCAAACATGCACTAACAAAATAAAGTTTAAACCGAGCATGGTGGCACATACCCATGATTCCAGCACTCTGGAGGCTGATGCAGGTGGATCATCATGAATTCAAGGCTGGTCTGGGTTACAGGGTTAGCTGGACTACATTGTGAGGCCCTGTCTCAAAGATAGATAGATAATAAAATAAAATAAAAATAGAATACTTTTAAATATCTCAGCAAGGTTTTATGATTTTCCTCAAATATTCAGTACTTCCCATCAATTTGATCCCCAAATATTTTTATATTTTTTTTCTTTTTCTTCAGTACCAGGGATTGAATCTAGTGCCTTTGCACTCAGCTACAGTCCCTGCCCTTTATTTTTTGAGACAAAGTCTTGTTAAGTCACTAAGTAGCCCAGATGGAGCTCAAAGCTGAAATCCTTGGGGCTGGAGGTTTAGCTCAGTGGCATAAGCACCTGCCTGGTAAGTGCAAGGCTGTGAGTTCAATCCCCAGCACAAAAAAAAAAAAAAAAAAAAGCTGAAATCCTTATGACTCGGTTGCCCAGAGTACAGGGATTATGAGTATGCATCACCATGGCTTGTTTCATAGTTTTTGTGAATGATGCTTTAATTTTACTTCCTTTTATTAAACATAAACATTTTGTTATTTATTTTGTTTTTTGAGACAGGGGTCTTGCTATATGTAGTTCAGGCTGGCCTTGAACTTACAGCAATCATCCTGCCTCAGCCTCCTGAGTGCTAGGATTACAGGTACCACTATGCCTGGTTTATATTTTATTAGTACATGTTTGCAGAACATGATGTTTACAGATTTTGTTATTTAAATATGTCTACTAATTTAGAAATGCTCCCAAATTGGCTGTTTTCTGTAACCATCAATTCCACAAAATTTTCTAGTGCCGTTTTTTAAAACAAATTTTGTTTCTGCAGGTTGTAATCAAATGATTTACAATGATCTCACTTGTTTAAAAGTCAATTTTATACTTCTCGTTTCTGCAGCAAGAAGGAAACTTGCTGTGCTAGCTGATAAAATGCCCATTGCCATGATTTCCTGCACCCCCGTGAAGGCCTTTCTGCAGGGCATCTGTGGCGGATGCCCCCAGCAGGGGATGACACAGCAGAATGCAGGGACAGGCAGTCAAATTTAGTCGTTATTGGGTTTAGGAGGGAAGGTGGGGAAGCGACCAGCTTACTCCTGGTGGCCTCTGGATCGCTGCTGGTGCCTGAGCTGCTTGTCCCTAATGGTGAGCACACACTGAGAAGCCTCTCTGGAGGTGGCTATACTACTCAGAGCGGCGACTGGCAAACCCGTGACTGAGCAGTGTAGATCGACACTAACCGCTGAGAGCTGGAGACCTGGCCCTCAGACTCTACCCCGTGAGAGTCTCCAGATTCTGAGACGCGGGATCCAACCCGAAGGAGCTCTGCGGCTGACCACCAGGGACCGCACGGCAGCTCCCAAGGTCAGAGCCAGGGTGGGATAAGCTACATCTCAGCCGCTTGTCCTCTCGGGAGGCCGAGTGTGTGACCACACCCTTGCCTCAGAGCCGTCAGGACCCAGAGTAACTTTCCATCATCGCGTGGAATGGTGATTCAATGGAATTTTCTTTCTAATTGAAGTCTGTGGATTGAGATTCGTGCCTGGTTTGGCTCTAACCAGTGACAGATGTCAGTGGACACTTATTTTGCTTCTGATTTTAATGGGCTGCATCTGGCATTTCTAAAAAGTGTATTTGCTATCATTCTTCCATCATCAATGATGTCAACGTGCATCTATCTGAAGTCACCTAGGCTTTTAATGTTTTCCAAATTTTTATTTATTTAGTCTTTTCGAGACATGGTCTTGCTATGTAGTTCAGGCTGGCCTTGGGCTCACTTTTTTTTTTTTTTGTACCAGGAATTAAACTTGGGACCTTGCACTTGCCAGACAGGCACTTATGCCACTGAGCTATATCCCCGGGCCCTGGGGCTCACTTTGTACCCGAGGCTGGTCTCAAACTTGCAATGATCCTCCTGCTTCAGTCACCCAAGTGCTGGGATTACAGGAGTGCGTCACTGCACCCAGCTATGATTTTTTTTTTTTTTTTTTTGGTACTGGGGATCGAACTCACAACCTTGCACTTACCAAGCAAGTACTTGAACCGCTGAGTGCGGCCCCCAGCTATGATTTTCAAATATTAAATCAGAAAAAGATGTTGGGTTTCCTCTAATGCTCTTTTGATCTCTATCAAGATAGTCATGTGATTTTTTTTCTCCACCTATTATGGTAATAAATTACCCAACAGATTTTCTTATACCTTTAACTTTGCTCTTTAATGCATAGATAAGTTTACTTATAATTTATTTGCAATCTTAAAATCAATATAGGTGAGTTTGGTATGTAAATTTTATTTATTTATTTTTGGTATGTAGATTTTAAAAACACATTAATTTGGACAAACTCTGATGGAAGATTTTTATAAAACAAACCATGTTTCTGAGCTTTTCTCATACTCTATAGATTTTAGAACAT
Organism: Hydrochoerus hydrochaeris; assembly: GCA_004027455.1. Classification (NCBI taxonomy): domain Eukaryota; kingdom Metazoa; phylum Chordata; class Mammalia; order Rodentia; family Hydrochaeridae; genus Hydrochoerus; species Hydrochoerus hydrochaeris. The sequence continues at coordinate 269,250 of PVLA01001898.1, forward strand.
AAAACTGCCTACCATTTCTCTTGAAAGTTTACTGGAAATTCTTCACAGTATTACTCAACTAGTGTTAAAATTTTGGGGAAGTAAGACTTTTGATGGCTGTTTTCTGTCCACATGATTAGATCTACCTGAATAGTTGCTTTATTCAAATTTTCCATTTCTTTATGAGTCAGTTTTAGTAATTTATGTTTTCATATTAAAAAAAAACTGGCTGGGTATGGTGGCACATGCCTGTTATCTTGGCAGTTGGGAGGCTGAGGCAGAAGAATTGCTGTGAGCTTGAGGCCAGGCAGGGCTATATAGTGAGACCCTGTCTAAAAAGAAAAGAAACAAGAAAAAAGAGAAGAGAAGAGAAGAGAAAAAAGAAAAAAGGAGAAGCGAAGAGTGGGTTTGGAGCTGCAGCGTGGGTGCTCATCTCTAAAAGTTTGGCCATCACTGATCTGGAGTCACTGGCTGTGGGTTCCCCAGTGAATGCAGGTGGTCTCATGGTCACAGGCACATCCCCCCTACAATCAACACCCCACAAAGCTCTCAAGCTCACGCTGGGGATGGAGCTCAGCCCTTGTGCACCATCATCAAGTGCTTTACTGCTGAGCTCCACCTCCCCCCCTGCTTCGCAGTCTGGTAGCCTACTTTGTTTTGAGACAGGTCTTGCTATGTAGTCCAGGCGGTCCTTGAACTGGCATCCTCCTCCTGACTCAGCCTCCCAGGTGCTGGGATTACAGATGTGCGCCACCACACGCGGCTATGCTCACTGTTTACGGCAGTCTCACAGTCAAGGATCACCTAGGAGAGACTGACACAAGCAGGGGAAACAGAAAGTGCAACACAGAGAAAAGACACCAAGGGAGACAGGACTATTAAAACTTAGGGGCTGGCAGCACAGCTCAGCGGCGGTACGCTTGCCTAACCAGTGCAAGATTCCGGCCTCCATTCCCAGTACTCCCCACACACCCTGAATACTTCCGGAAAAGATCATTCACTCAGCCTTTCTCAAACTTAGTATTACGTGCTGTACATGCCAAGCATGGTTAAGCTGCTTGGGATATCAGTGGTTTAAATGAAAATCCAAATAAGAAATCATATCAAAAGTTGTAAAATGTATACAACAAAAAGTTAAAAATACAAAAAAACATTTTAAAAGGAAAAACTAAACAAACATGATTTCTACTTCTCAGTGAAACACCAGTACAGGAGGAAGGAAGAGCGGGAGGCAGGGAGGAAGGAGGTGAGGCAGGCAGCCCGCAAGCTCGCGTTCCAGCTGGAGGGGAGGCCAAGCAGTGTGTTCCCAGGTGCCAGCCCGTCCGGAAGAGTTAGCAGAAGGACGCGGAGCTCGGGCTGTGAGAGCGCAGGACAGAAGTGGGCCGGTGCCGTGCAGCACAGGGCAGGGCGGGCCTGCCTGAGAAGATACCATTTGACAAAATAAGGAAGGGCAGGGGCCAGGAGGCTGGCATGGCCAGGGGAGTGTGGGGGGGGCACAGCACAGCAGAGGACGCCAGAGAGGAGCGGACGGGGAAGGCTTTAATGCCGAGGCTGGAGTGGGATCACCATGGGACTCAGTAGGACCTGATCTGTCTCTAAGGGATCCCCCAGCCTGGCGTGCTACAGAGTGAAGGCCGCACGCTGATAAGAGAATGCAGTGAGATGATACCAGGTGTTATGGCCTCAAAATAAAACGAGTGCTGTGAGATAGAGTCCCTGAACATTAGAAAAGAATGAAGTACAACACAAGAATTGAAGGAAAAACAAAAAAAAAATACTGAAAACAAGGAGAGAAAAGGGCCTATGGTTAAGGCAAGTCCAGAAATGGGAAGGAAAGACATGTGAGTGAAAGAAGTGATTGTGCTGAGCACAGTGGTACACACTTGCAAACCTAGCACTTGGGAGGCTGAGGCAGGAGGATGGCCCCCAAGTTCAAGGACAGCCTGAACTACGTAGCAAAACCATGTCTCAAAACAACAAAAAAAGCCATTTGCTAAAAAGATTACAGGTACATTCATAAATTAAAAAAAAAAGAAGTGATCAAATAAGTTATTGTAGAATACTGTCTAGTAACAAACGGCTTGAGCTTCCAGACTGAGACGGCCTGCGCGAGGTAAGATAAAAACAGACCAAGACGTGTGACTGAGCAATTTTAGAACACTGCAGATAATCGTACAAGGACCCAGAGAGAAACACTGCAACCAAGTAAGACCAAGACTCCCAGTGACAGACAGACGTCCCCAACAGATGTCGCACAGGAGGCCCAAAGGCATCACAGCCGCGTCCTCCGGCAGGCAGCGCGGCGGCCCTGCGCAGAGCTCCTCAGGACCAGCCGGCGAGCAGAGCGTTCCACAGGTGGGCGCAGCTCAGTTTAACCAGGGATTGATGCGGAGCAAATGACGCAAGCGAACCAAGACTGTGAAGTCCAGGGAAACTAAAAGCTGGGGGAGAAAAGTGAGTCCTAACGTCCCTCCCGGCCTCGCTGTGAATACGATGCACACCCTCAGCCACGGGAGCGCTGACGCCGACCCAACACCCACCCGAAACACCGCGGCCGCGTGGACCAGAGGGGCGAAGGGTACGTGTCCCTGAGGGAGGAGGGTCAAGGAACAGAGCTAAATAAAGTCAACTGAAAGCCTGAAGTGGTCAGGTGTGTCCATCCTGTGGAGGCCCAAGTTATGTCAGGAAGAGCCGGCGTCTCTGTGACGGACAACTCATTCCCAGGATGAGCCTTGTAGGGTTTAAGAAACAAAAACACACGCACCGGTAATACTCTCAGAGAAGACAAAATTTAGAAAGAAAGCCGGGCATGGTGGTGCACGCCTGTAATCCCAGCACCCTGGAGGCTGAGGCAGGAGGATTGCTCAGAGTTTGAGCCTACCTTGGGCTATTGGGCTATAGAGTGAGCCCCAGGCCAGCCTGAACTGCATAGGGAGTCCCTGTCTCAAAAAGACAAAAAAAAAAAAAATTTAGAAACCACTGTTGCCTCTCATTTCTTGCAGCTCGTAACTTGATCCTGTGTCCCTTGTCCACCTCAGCCCCCAACTCTGCCCATGCCAATCCACAGCACCCACTATCAGCGGGACCTGTCACGTCCCCTGCCCCACCTGCCACCATCCAGCTTGAACTCCGTCTCAGGGAGGTCATTTCAGACCCTGTGGGTCCTTATTTTCTCTCAAATTCACTTAATGCAGCAACACCTTTTACACTACTCATTTACTGTCTTACGGATTGTATTGTCCGGCCAGTTCAAGTATGGACCACGTGTTCTACTTAAGCAAGCTAGAAATGCCTGTGGGTGGACAAAGAGGATGTCATCATGATGATGATGGTGATGATGATGATGATTTGGTGCTGGGAATTGAACTCGGGACCTCTCGCTTGCTAAGCAGATGCTGCTCCGCTGAGCTATATCCCTGGCCCATAGACGATTTATTTTTGATGACTCACAAATGGCTGTGTCTGTAATAGGTGCTCAGAAAATATTTCAAAGGAAGTTTAAAGGTAGGACTCAAGGTGAATATGCAATTTTAAATCCAAGTATGGAGATAAAACCAAAGCTGAAGTTATGACCGATAAGACACATGTCCTAATTGTATTAAGACAGCGCTACTTTTAAGTTCTGTGGTCTTTCTTTGGTTAATGTTTAAGTTGTTTTAATAAAGACATATTAGGGCCAATTTGACCACAGCCGACATGACTCAGACTGTGCTTGTCTCCTTTGTGGTCAAGACTGGAAAGCCCCAATCTCTGCACACTGAAAATTAGTTCTTTTATTGGCAGTCTGATGAGATAAGACTGTTGGAGAGATGACTTTCTTGCCCTTTGCTGGAGGTGGGGAGATAGGAAACTCCGGGGGAGCAATGCAGCAGGAGATCCTCTCAAGGAACATTCACAAGGGGCAGGAGTCTCGCCATGCTCTTCTGGACACTTCCCATCAGATGGGCAAAACCCTTGGCGTCTCCTGACATAGCCAGATCAACACAAAATATCAACAAACATAATATACCACATTGAAAGCGTGAAAGACAAAAATCATATGAGCAGCTCAACAGATGCAAAAAGAATTGGATAAAACTCAGTATTTTTTCATGGTAAAAACTGTCAGCTGGGAGCCGGGCATGTGCTTGTAATTGCAGCACTTGGGAAGCTGAGGCAGGAGGATCACTGTGAGCTTGAGGCCAGCCTGCACTATATTACATAGTTGGACCCTGTATCAAAAAACAAAGGCAATGAAAACAAAACAAAAAGCCAAACAACAAAAACAAAACAAACAAACAAAAACTCAACAAGTTGGATACAGAAGGAATGTGCTCGAGCACAAAAGGCCACATGTGCCACACCACAGCCGACATCCTATGCAATGGGAAGTTAAAAGGCTTTCTTCCAAGACCCAGAGCAAGACAAGGGTTCCCCTCTCTCCACGTCTATTCAGCACAGTGCTGCCAGCCAGCCTTAAGAGCAATTAAACAAGAAAAAGAAATAAGAAGCACCCAAGCTAGAAAGGAAGTAAAACTGTCAGTAACTGCAGATAGTGTGACCTTATGTTTAGGAAACCCGAAAGACTGCACACACACACACACACACACACACACACTCAACCATCAGAACTAGACACTTTCCAGATTTGCAGGATACAAAATCAATACACACACACAAAATATATATATATATATACATTAGCTGGGTGTGGTGGCACACACTCCTGTAATCCCAGCACTCAGCAGGCTGAGGCGGGATTGTTACAAGTTTGAGACCCGCCTGGGCTACAAAGTGAGCACAATGCCAGCTTGAACTATACAGTGAGACCCTGTCTCCAAAAGACCCAAATATGAATAAATAAACATAAAAAGTATACACAAATTAGTAATGCTTCTGTATGTTAACAATAAACTATGCAAAAAATCCAATTTATAATAACTACAAACAAAAACAGGAATATTAAGCTGACATTCCCAAGAATGGGAGACTCTGAGTTCTCAGCAGGTCCCCTGTAGCTAGGCCTAGTCTTACAGGGGCTGGAACACAGCTCAGTGGCAGAGCAATATCCCAGCACACTTGAGGCCCTGGGTTCCCTCATCCAACACCACTGTTAACAGATCCAAGAGCTGGTGGCCTGCCTTGTCTGAGGCTCCTCCTGATCACCCCTCTCCTGATGCCCACCACTGCCCACGGAGCTGGTCTTCTCAGCTCTGCTGGGTGAGGGAACCCCCCACCCCAAACCCAGGTGCTGAGATCTTGCTGATGCTATAGTTTGGGCTGCAGGGAGATTCCAGCCTGGGGATAGAAGTCTCAGGCTGCTCTGCAGACACTAAATCCTAGAGAAAAGCACTCTCAAAGGATCAGGCTCCTGGCCAAGCAACCTCATCCCTCACACCACGCGTTTCCAGGTTGGCTTATCTTATGTTACTATGAGGAATAAGAGCATGGAAACATCAGGGTTGGGAAGGGAAGCCATCACCCCAGAAGTGAGGGTGGACTGTAAACCACCAGGCCTGCCGTCCAGAGAAGTCTGGAGGAAACCCTCTCCTGCTTCTCACTGGCTCATAAACTGCACCATGCAGCCCCTGGCCTCAGGGGATTGAACACACTCCACCCTGCCAAGATCTGCTTGTTTCGGTTTCTTGCTACTTGTGAAAGGGTCTTCCAGAAGCCTTCCTGCGATGTCCTGCGCCAGTCCTATTTGTCAGGCCCCCGGAGCTACCCTTCTGCAAGAGAATACTGACAGACTGAGGAGGAGCCATTGACTCCTGGGTGCCCCCTTGCTTGTCGCTGGCACTGCCTGAGATCGTGCTAGGTGAGGAACCTGAGGCCCAAGGCACCCCGGCCAGCTCATGTGACCTGGATGATGAGCCCAGGGGTCTCATCACAACACAGGCTGACTTAGGGGGCGGGCCCAGGGCACTGCGTTCCTCCCAAGTGCCCTGGTGATGCCCATGCTGTCCATCCAGATCACAGCCTCTGAACGGTAAGGGGAGAGGAAGAGCTGGATGCAGAGGGAGTGAAGAGAGAGGAGTGAAAAGGAGGGAGGACCGAGCTCTGGGAGAGGAGGTCTGATGCTCCCATGGCAGCGCTGCAGGGAGCGGTCTGCCCAGTTTCCCACGCTTCCCTAAGGACAGGAGCACAGTGACCGAGGCCCAGCCCCGCAGCCTCCTTACACCTCCTGGAGGCAGCTGAGGAAGCACTGCCTGCCCAGTCCTCCACTGGCATAGCCCCAAGGGCAGCACAAGGGCTCTGCGCCCTGAAGCAAAGGCGCCCTCTCCTAGCAGCAGCATTGACTGAGGGTGCACTCCGTGCCGGCCTCACTGGGGCGCAGCATTACCCGAGACTGGAATGGAAGCTCCTGAGATAATGTGCCAACCTGCTGGTTACTGAGGTCAGGCTGCACCCTCTGACCATGCCCTGAACTGTGACTGAGTCACACACCTGCGGGACCCAGGCTAGAGAAACCACTCGACAGACAAGGCACTGAAGGGCCACTGACCTGGACTCACACCTTCAAAGGCCAGCAGAAAGTCACTGTGGCTGTCGATGCTCCTGGGTCCCCAGGCGGGAGGCTACCTCTGCCAGCTACTGTGTAGACTTTGGGGAACGTGCCAGGCAGGGCCCACACCCACAGGTCATGCCACTTCAAGCACACAGGCCAGCTGGCACAGGGCCACTTAGGAGTCCCAATTCAGCAGAACCAGCCCGCCTGTCCATACTGGAAAGGGACACCATGTCCTCGTGGGTCTGGCCCTCAAGCAGGGCTGTGCTTGCAGGGAGGTGGGAAGCCAGCTTCGCCTCTAGCAACACTCGCAGGTTGGGTATAAAGTAATGGAGGAGCGCTGGTTCTGTGGGGAACCGGGGCGCCCCACCCTGCTGAAGCAGATTTCATCACGTCCCTTCAGTCACTGGAGTCTCTCAGTAATGAACGACCGACCGTCTGGTTTTCAAGAGAAGTCAGAAGCAGCAGCCAGCATGCCGCTCTGGTAAGTGGTGCAGCCTGGCAAGCCGAGGCCATCCAGGGCGAGAACCGTATCAGTGTTTCCTGAGACCAGCGACGCACCATGTTGGACCTTGGGGCGCTGGGAAAGCAGGCAGCCGCCAGCATGCGGCTCTGCTAAGTGGCTAAGAATCAACATCCATCCATCCAACCCCCACCCCTGCCAGCAGGTGAGAGCCGGAGATCTGAGCATGCCTTTCAAGTTTGAGTATATCCGATATAGCAAATAAGGGGGATTTTCTTCTGCCATCTCTTTGAGGGCAAATATTTTTATCTGTTTTGATCAATGGCATTGCTCTATTCAATATTCTGTTCTTGTAATTTTGGTATTTCCTTTGATACTGCTCTGCCTGATTGAAGCAACAATTGTGAAGAAAACCAGATGTGCTATTGTGCCTATTGCTGTTGTCCTGGTGGCCTGCTGTGAGGTTCTGTGCCAATTTCACTGCACTGCCTCAGTTGGCTATGTCCTGTCTTTTTCTGCTGTATTTTACTACCTTCACAATAAAATAAAAAAACCCAAACAAAAAAAGAGAAGTCAGACGCCAAGATCACGGGAATCTCATCTCTGAACTGCAGGCCAGCAGGGGGCCACGGGCTCGCCGCCTCCGCTCAGCTCCTGGCAGCCAGCATCTGGGTCCCGCAGCCCTCCACTGTGGTGATGGATCTGGAGTCCCCACAGTGCGCAGCCCCAGCAACCAGGGAGGCCTTTCAGCGTTCAGAGTGACCAAGGGACGCCTAACTGCAGTCACCAGCAGTGAGGGCACTGCCAGAACTAGCCTTTTAAAAGGGAGGAGGCTGCTTTCAGGTAAAATATCTACTTTCCCATGGACTGTGGTCCCCACTTCTTACCACCTTGCCCTTCTCCCAGGCCCCTGCCCAAACCCTGAAGGCATCAGTGCAGGCCCTGCCAAACCGAGCCTCACGTATCCCACCCAATACCAAGAATCTATCTGACCCTGGACTGCGCTGAGGATTTTAAATGATAAATGTGTAACAAAAGTACTCAGCACAGTAAAGGCTGAGGCGGGAGGACTGAGCCTCACCTGAACTACATAGTGAGACTTGGTCTCAAAAAAACGAAAAAGTTCGGAAGGTAGGGTGTGACTTACCGTGGCAGTTCTATAAACACACGGCCGTTCAGGGTCGTGGGGTCAGACATCATGCAATCACACAGCGCTTTCTGAACTCTGCTTAAAGTAAACTGAGTTTAAGTCTAGGATTTGGATTTTGAGCTTTTAATTTCTTTTGAATATGCATCCCTTTTTTGTGAGCAAGGAAACAGAATCAACCTAAGGCAATCTAGGCTTCCAGAGAACTTGTAGTCTTTATCAGGATACTGGAATCACAGGTACTGACAATGGGGTTATAAACTCTGTATGACTTACCCACAGTCTAGTCCTTCAGGGCATGACATACAGAACATCTTGATTTACAAAAGTCAAAATAACCCAAATAACCTGCTGGCAATCCTATGGGTAAACTAGATCAGAGCTGACCGAAGACTGGTTGTCAGAGAAAATGTTTGTATTTTGAAAATTCACTCTACAGTGTAAAAAATTCCTAGCTGCTGTCAATAACAAAGCAAATAAAAAATATTACAGAAGGACCCACACTGATGCTTGATTATACCTGGGTCTCCCATAAAACACAAAGGTGCAGAGATATACACAGTGGGAAGGTATTGAAACATTTTAGAAATAAATTACTTAGAAATCCTTGGCTCTAAAGAGGGCAGTAATAGTACTACTACCACTTACCCCACAGAATAACCTCCTGCTTTTCAAGATAATTAACAATGCTATTCTTCCATGCTACCTACTCATGTGGAAAAACTTGTTGAGCTTTTGCCAGGGCCAGGAGATGACAACTAGAGTGTGTCCTAATTAGCTAGTTGTAAGCTCAGTGAACATTTTCGGGATGGACCCATAAAACCTGGCCATTGAGTTGTTAAACATCTACCAAATTTCTCAGCCCTTAGCTATGGCTTCCACACAGTATTGTAAAAGCTGAGTGCAGCTCCACCGTGACTCTTCTTGGTGCTGAGGTGCTAGTCATCGAAGTCAGGAATGTCATCGTAGGAGTAACCCCGATAGCCTTTGGATGCGTAGTAGGCAATGCGCAGGTGGTAAAATCCTGGCAGGAACACCAGAATGCCAATGATCAGGACGGGAACAGCCCGGTCTGCCCCCTGGCGGCAAAAGAAGGAAAATGTTACAGTAGTACTGTGCAATTCACACATTTTAAAATAAAGCCACAGGCCCAATCTATGGCTGTTTTAGTTTTCTGAATGTCTTCCTTGTGTAGTACAGTATGAAGGGAAATGTTTACACCTCTTTTCTTCCTGGTTACAAACTTACAGGAAACTTTAAAGTACTAAAAACTGTAGAGAAAATTATCCATTCTTTGAGAACGGCTTATTTCCTTCTGCTTTCTCTCCAAAGTGCACAGTTGTGAAGATGCCACACGTCTCTTCACAACAAGCACTTGCCAGGACTAGAAACGCTCCGTATGTCTGAACTGCACAGCAACATTCCACCAAAATGTATGCGCCACAATCTACCCACTACCCACGGCTGTCTGACACTGGTTCCTTCTCTTTCCATGACCAAACAGAAGCACCAGAGCCTAGGCTCAGCTCTGCTGGTCCACACTGTGGTTGCAGACAAACCATCCAGTAACTCAGAGGCCAAGTCTGTCTACCTCATGACACCCACCTCTGAGAAACGATGGGAGAAAGTCAGTTTTTGTTTTGTTTTTTTGAATTGGAGATTGAACTCAGGGTCCTCCAACTGACTCACATACACAAACCTTTTTTTCTTTAAGTTTTGTTTGTTTTTTGATGCAGGTTCTTGCTACGTAGTTCTGCCTGGCCTTGAACTACTATATAGCTTAGGCTGGTCTGAACTCCTGGCGATCCTCCTGCCTCAGCCTCCTCTGAGTGCTAGGATTACAGGCATGTGCCACCATCCCTAGCTTTGTTTTGAGACAGGGTCTTGCTAAATTGCTTAGGTGGGACTTGAGTTTGTGAGCTTCCTGTCTCAGCCTCTCAGTCTGCTTGGATGACAGGTGTGGGCTACCATGCCCAGCTAATAAAGCATGTTTTATCGAAGAATAAACTATACAAAAAACACTTTTGTCTTCTTTCTGCTGGAATCTGGTGTACTAGATGGAATATAAAGATGACAGCACTCTAGCCCACATTTTTAAAGACCTTATGAGACGTTCCCACCACCTTACCTACCCCTTTGCTGATGTAGCCTGACAGCAGGAGGGAGCCTATGATAATAAGAAAGGCACCAATCAAAAACAGCACAGTGGCAAGCGCGATGGCCTTGTAGGGGATCTTAGGGGGGCTTTTCTTAAACTGCAAGAGAAACAAAAACAAAAACAAGACAACATTATGAAGATGACAGGGTGAAGACCTGGATAGGAAGGATAATTAAAAACCAACCTGGATGCTTCAAGCATAGCTCCAGGAGAGAAAGGCAGTGGCAGACAACAGATGAAGCTCTAGCTATGTGCTAGCAGGCACTCCATGGAGTCCTCGCAGGGTGCTGTTCTGCCCAGGTCTAACATTCTACAGGCCATGCCCTGTACTTCAAGGCACTTTCTATGTATTTACAGACTTACGGGGATTTCTGAGTGAACACCATACCATGGAGAAGTAAGGAAGTGAAGTGATTTCTGGGATTCAGACTTAACACACTGTCAAAGCTTTTAAAAACCACAATTTCAGGTTTTTTTGGTTTTGTTTTGTTTTTCCCTAAAGCACTGTCTTATGAACAAGTTCAATTCAAGGATAAGAGACACTTTTTTATTGACAGGGTCTTGCTATGTATTTCAGCCTGGCCTTTGAACTCATCAAGCAGCCCAGGCTGGCTTCAAACTCAGGCAATCCTTCTGCCTCAGCTTCCTGGGATTATAGACATTAGCCTACCACAAATTTGCTATGGTTAAGGCTCATGGCTGACTCTGACCTAACTGGCTGGAAACTTACTGGATCTATTTTTATCTCTACTTTAAGTATACATCCAAAGAGTAGAAAGAACTGATTTATTTACATTTAAAAAGATGGGTTTCCTTGACTTTATCCCTAGCTTGTCTTAGCTAGACTATTCTTTTCTAAAGGAGACAGGTAAAAGGAAATGCTACAGTACTGCAGTATTTAATAAATAATGCCCAAGATGGGATACAAACTTAATATTCTTTATTATTTCCTTACAAAAAATACCTTTATTATTTGTCACAAAAATACCTTTAATAAATTGGATAAATCGTGACATCAGGAAAGAAGAATCCCACAATCTGCTGGCTTCAGCAGTTAGTTTCTCCCTTAAAAGATGAACTGACTTTAACTAAAGTATAAATAAACGCAGTCCTTAAAATAATTTCACTGTTTATTTTATGGATAAACTTAAAACTTGAAACTACAGGGCATTAAAAATGTCTACAAACTGGAACTGGTTTGAAACTGAGGTACCACTGTCCCCTTCTGCAAGTCAGAGCTAACGAGTCTCAGAGAGGAATTTACTTCCTGTGGCTCCCTCTAATTCCCAGGGCCAGCCAACAAAACCTCCACACAGCTCTTCTCTAGCTCCAGAGAAACACAACCAGCCAGCCTGTCCACTCCCTTCCGCATTTACCTGCAGGTCAATGTAGCCATCATCTGTGCTGGAGAGCCTTGAGTATTTTACTTTGCTACTGGGGATTCCAGTAGCCAGGTTGGTACGAGATGGCATCATAATACGCTGACACAGCTACAGTCTAAAACAAAAAGTTGTTATTGTCTAGAGGTGACAGTAGCACATTATCGCCAGTGACTTCAGATACCCTTCAGATACCACGTACCGGAGTTCTGGACCCACATGATAGACTGGAAATGGAAATTTAGACCTCACTGCTCTTAAAACCTGGTACTCCTGACGGTGAAAGAAAGCATCCTTACTTCGTGACTACTCTAGTCTGTCCACTTAGGAGGACAGCCAGGATATGTACTAAGAGCCAGACCACAGTGTCCTCTGCCACCGCCATTCCCTGCTTGCTAATTTTTCCAAAGTCACACAAAGAGTAGGTAGGAGAGTGGGGACTTAAATTCAGGTGCACTTGACATGGAAGTCCACATTTTTCAGCCACCTCATCTCCTGTCCCCCCTCCACACTTAGAAATATATGTTCAAGTGATTCTCTGGTTTGCCAGAGAGAAACTAGAGGTAGGGAAGAGATTACACTCACACAGCATTTTGCTTCTTTTCCCTTGGTGGACATCATCCTTTTAACACAAAGGGTTGTAAAGCTTCTAAATTTAGATCACCTACTGGCTATCAGCACTGTACCAGCACCTTCAGACACTCTACCTCTCTGGCTCACCCCAAGTCGTGAAAATAGTGAGTTACATTTTCCAGATAGCAGTATAGCTACCTAAAAAATCTGAATAAAAATCTGACTCAAATCTGACATTTTTCAGCACAGGTGCAGTTTGGTGGTACAGTGCTTGCTCGTCATTAAACTCAAGGTTGTGGATCAGATCCTCAATGTTGCCCAAAAGAAAAAAACAGTCTGGCTCACTGTTCAGAATAGTCCAAGTAGTAGCAACGAAATCATGGCTATTTTGTCCTGTTTGACAGTATTCGGGACAGTATTCGGGATGTTACAAACAATGGAACTTCAATTTCAAAAATTTGAAATTTGTATTCGTTTCTTTCATAGTTACAAAGTTATGTGAACAAAACAAAGTGTTGGTTAAGTGCCAGGTGCTGTTCTAAGTGCTTTATACTTAATTTTTTTTTTTCGGTGAAGACCTCAAGCTCACCAGGAAGGTGCTTACTCCGCTGAGCTAAATTAACAAAAATTTACAACTGTACAGATGATCTCAATTAGCATCATGAAAGAACTAATGTTAAATGTTTCTGTCCCTTTTTATTGATTACATACTGGTTGAGCTATCGCATTTTGAAAAAATAACAATACTGCTAACCCATACACTTTTCTAAAAAGGTTAGTTCAGCTGCGTTAAGTACTCGGTTTTTAGCGTTGTGACGAACGACACGATTAAGTTCAGTTCCGTAACTTCAAACTACCAATGCATGGGAGTTTTCAGGGTATTTAATCACACCTGATTTGCACTAGCGTTTCCTAAAAAGATTACATACGTACTTTGCCATTAGTTCATACACTCACAGCAAAACAAAAAAAACCCAGGGCACAAGGGAATAGGAAGTTGTCCGCTTGTACTTGGCAAAGAGAAAGAATTCTAAAACGGAAAACGAAAGTCATACAATAGTATTTTCAAACAATCAGTTCAAGTTTCCAACGGGCTTTTCAACAGCCCCCATGCAACCCCAAAATCTCTCTGCATCCGAGTGTTAGAAGAATTATAAAAGCTCAGTAAAGTGCCTGGCACTGTGTCTCACATTACGCCCCTCTACATACGCTATTTTCCTGACAGCCTGCAGACGTCGCCACAGAGAGAAACAAGAGCCGACGCGAATTCAGGCGTAAAACAAAACCGGTTCTGGAGAGAGACCAAGCGCGCACCGGCTGCAGCGGGAGGCCGCGGGGTCGCCGTCGGCGCAGCACGGGCTCCAGGAGGGCGCGCCTGCCCCGTCCGCCGCCGCACGCCTCACCGGAGGGCCGCGCGCAGGGATTCAGTCGCGGGGAACTGCAGGGCGGACGAATGCGGCATGGCACCGCCAGTCTAACTGCCACCAAGCTCTCCAGCAAGCTGAAGCGCGCACCGGAAGTGGGTGGGAGTTTGAGTGAGGACGCGCCGGAAGTGGCATCACATGGAGCGACGTCCTCAGCGCACTGCTGGGCATGTTCGGGGCTTGCCTTCTGAAGTATTGGCAAACCACTATGCTTTGGCATTTGTCTCTGCATCTCCCCCCGTGATTTGAGGGGCCCTGCAATCTGAGCCCAGCACCGGCCTACATTGCGGCAAGCATGCCAGTACCCGGGATCCCCGCCCATCTGGGTCGTAATAGGACCCCGGGCAAATCTAATGTGTGGTTCCTGCACTGTGCCTTCCAGGCCTAGTAGAGCTAGGCAGATGCCCAGAGGCGAGGTTGGGCATCAGAGCTGCCAGATCACGCATCCCACAGCTCAGAGTACCCAGCCTTACACGGAGACACATCACGGTCTGTGTGCTGGGGACAACACTCCTTAGAGGCCTCGCCTAGATTTACATGCCCGTAAGGGACATTTTTCAGCACAGGAAGCTTTTTGAAAGGTCAAGTTTATTAAGGTAAGTTTATATACCATAAAGAATACTTGAATGAGCCCTGACAAATGCAGTCCTGCAGCCGTGACAAGCCTATTAGGCATCCCTGCAATCCATCACTTCCCAGATCAATGGCACGCAGTAATGAACAGTGACTACTGGGTACAAGGAAGTCGGTCCCAGGCACTATTATAACAAAGACGCTAGTCGCTTAATACACCAAACACAAAACACGCTGGAAAAAGATTGTGATAGTAAACCAATTCAACATGTGGCACCCAGTAACCTTGTAGCAGTTACTGAGTATGTTTTTAATCAATGTTTCTTCAAAACTGCAGAGGCTTTTCACTTTCTACATTAGCTCCAACACCCACAGGACTTACATACATCCTTAAGGGAGTGAAGCCTTAAACCAGGACAGAGTATTTTTGCAGTTAGACCTCCTCAGGCCTCAGGGCAGATCTACCAAAGCTTCCAAGCCTCTTATAAAGCTACAACTCTATGCTAAAAAGCAGTGCCCTGTAACAAGCCATATGAACACACACGCCTTTGAGCATGTCAGGCTTCTGAAAAGTGAATTTTTGCTAAACTGACAAAAATGATGAAAACAACAAGATTTATTCTATTCTCTCATTTGTTTTTGAGTTAAAATTAAATACTAAAGTGTTTGACAATGAACTCCACCTAAAAGTTCTGGTCACTTATACTTAAAATATGTATCTCCATAAATAGATTTATGCTAAACTGAAAAAATAATTTGCTTTTACGTGAACGTGTAGGTTTTACCAAGAATTTAGTAAGATACTTTACAAGTCAGTCCAAATGAAGGTTCTGTCCTGTGACATTTGAAGTTCAAATAACTTTATTTAAATTGAAAAATAGTCAAGCCCTTTTATTATAAAGATCACCAGGAAAAAAAAAAAAAGATCACCAGGAGTATTTAAGTAAGGCAGTAATTTCTAGATTAACAACCAGATTTAATTCTGGGCCTCTTTAAACAAATGTAGAGAATAGAGGGAAAAAAATAGGTTATTTACAGAAAACAATATCTACATATGTACTCAGATACAGATTTGGTGACAGAAAAGACTTTAGTACATGCTGACATCTCAGAAGCAATTCTTGAAGAGCCGAGTTTTACTTTCTTGGATTTTAAGAATGCCTACGATCCTTCTTCATCCTCAATCTTGGGAGCTAAATAGTACTTCAAATGTCCCATATCAGCAATTTTATACTCTACAACTGAAAGACAGAAAAGCCAGTTACTAAAGAGTATTACATACATGGCCAACAAAACAAGGTTCATTCAATGTATTATCTTACCAAGGGGTACATCTGCAGACATGCTGAGTGTTACTGTAGGAGAGAGTGGCGTGGCTTTTGTAAAGAAGTTCAGGTACCTCAGTGCAAAAGTTAACTGAACAGGCTCATTCATCTCTATGGTAACCTATAGGAGAAAAAGATTAACTGCATTTGAAAAGCAAAGTTCCAATTCACTAGTTAATACACATTAAATAAAACTTTCATGGTTACTTTGGAGGGTGTGATGAAATTAATTTTTGAAAACTGATAATGCCAAAGTAATACTTGACCTGTCTTCATATATCAAGAGACAATGAAATTATATAATCAGGGAAAGCTCTGGATCTAGAAGACTATTATGACTACTAATGTAAAGACATCCATATTCCTTGTGCTTCCTACCAGAGGTACACACCACCACTCATCTAGTACTCTTGCTCTCCCAGACTCCAAACAAAACAACCCAAATATCACCAAATCTCCACAGCTGTGATACCACAGTTTACAGAACATATAAGGCAGAAGATGCTAATTAATATCCGTATGTAATAGCAAAGTTCAGACATTGAAGAAATTTCAGTGACTCTCTTACTTCAATTAAAAGACTACATACATGAGAATTTGTAAGAGTGAGAATTTTACCCTTATCCCTTCTGAGCTGCTATCATGCTCTCACTTATTTGGCAAAAGCAGAAGTATCTCCATAAAGCTAAAAATCAAGCAATCCTATCCTCAAGAGCATGTATGGGGTTTAATCCCCAAATCCATTGCTTTGATGTTTGTAAAAGAAGTGCTGAGTTTGGATTCTTTTCTGACATACAATCCTAAATTGAATGGCACCTATAAATTGCTTGCAGATTCACAATGTTTTTCAATTTTCACTACTTTATCTGGTTTTCTTTAATCAAATATCCTAGTACTAAATAGTACTATTGTTTTCAAAGTAGTTTTTATTTATTTAAATAAATTTAGAAATTTAAAATTTAATTTTACTGCTTACAGCTTCTTCCTCTTTGTCAACATTGCTGGTTTGCGACAACTTAATGTTTCCATTTCCAAGTTCTCCACTTGCAGAAAATTTCACTCCATCTTTTGCACATGAAATTACCACAGCATCTCCGATGTGACTGAGGTCTCGGCATATACGTGCAAACTCACCAGAAGGCATCTTTACCACACAACTGTATTCTTGCTCCTACAAAACAAAATTCATTGGTTAACACATTCCACCATCCAGAGAGCAAAACAATTGCTGAGATATGCTTAATATCTAACAGAAACCAAGCATTCTAGGAAAAAAAACAAATGCATGACTGTGTAACGCAAGTAAGTACCCGGCAACACAATGAATTCAACAAATGACAAATTTTAAATTTTAGACTACTGTGCTTTAGAAAAACGACAAACCCATCATCCCAGCCTGGATAACTTGGTGACTTTGGAACATGCACCATGTAAGATATGGTAACATGACTTAAAGCCTACTTCCTAACAAAACTTTTATACAACTATACCTGTAAGTATGTGATCAATCAATGGCAAAGTACCTAATTTTTTGGAAAATGCAAATACAAAGTAGATGTGATTAAATGCCCTCAAAACGCCTATGTGTTGGTAGTTCAAGCTCTGTTACAGAATTAAACCATGACACTGTATAGTATACTCTATAATCAGAAAAATACTCACTGGAATTCCAAGTTGTTCAACATCCAAATCCATTAACTTCATTTCATAGTCGGATACTTTCTCCTGATCTACCAAATGAAAGCAAACGAAAGGCATGTATTCATAACAATGTAAATTTTACAACCATCACAAGCAAACATACACTATTTTTTTTAAAACCGGTACTAGGGATCTAACTCATGACTGCTTGCTTGCAAGGCAGGGGTTTATGCTGCTGAGCTAAATCCCCAGCCCAAACATATACTTTTAATCCCAATACTTGGGAAGCTGAGGCTGTTGGATCATCAACTTGAGCTACACAGTGACTTCAAAACCAGGCTCAACTATATAGTGGGAGACCTCGCCTCAAAACAAAGAAAGGGAAGGGGGAGAAAAATTTGTGACAGTCTCATTATGTTGCTAAGTTGGGAAGCCTGAGCTTGAACTTAAAATCCTCCTGGTTCAGCCTCCCACTAACAATGTACTTTGTAACTATACACTGTAACTCAGTAAAAGGGTGCAACTTACTTGGTGCTTCGAATACTAGTGCCAGAGTGTCTGCATTATCTTCAGCTCTTAGGGTAATGATGTCTTCATTGCCAGCACATTTTAGTATTTTGGACATGCTAAAACACAGAAGACACGGGTTTAAAATCAACATTATCTGCCTAACATCTAGATTTTCAAAGCAATTGGCAGTTAGCACTTGCACACATCAGGTGGTGGGAGGAAGCTGGTGGTGGTGGGGGGAGGCAGGATAAACACAGCTAGAAGAGGTTAGGATGGATCCAGCCATTTGGGATGCAACCTGCCACCCTACCACCATCTGAACGAATAAAAAGTATTTCATCTCTTTAGAGACATAAGAGTATTTTCTGAATTCCAAAGCCCTTCCGTGGGTGAAGTAAATCACGCCACAAAAATACTTCAAGATGATCTAGTAAACCTATTAAAACACATGTACTCTGGATAGTGTATTTTCCGTTAAGCTTTAAAAAAAATGTATACATGGGGCTGGGGATTTAGCTCAGTGGCTTAAGTGTCTGCCTGGCAAGCGCAAGGTCGAGTTCGATCTCCAGTACCAAAAAAAACCCAAAAAACTTAAGGATACGTTAAAATTTTCCTGCAACTTCAGGATATGTAAAAATAAAGTAAGAGACCCCAGACACCTACTGTCTCTATATAAGATGACAGTGACAAATTGTCACTACTACACATTATAAGGCGGTTGAAGTCAACCAAAACTAAGGTTTTCCCTCCAGGCCTGCTAGAGTTTAATAAGCAAAGAAAGCTGAAAGAGACTTTCGGGGAGACCGCGGAGAAGCCGGTCATTTTCCCGCCTCGGCCGGCTTTGTGACTTTGGCGCGGAAGAGCCGGTTCGCGCGGCTGCCAGCGCGGGCTTTTCGGAAACGCGCGCTCCGCGGCGCCCCGCCCCCGGCGCCGCAGCCAATGGGAAGGCGTGGATGGCCGCTGCTGCTAAGCGGGGCACGGTTCCCGGCGCGCTCCCGCCGAGAGGGGGCAGGGGCTGCCCCAGGGCCTGGTCCCCGCGCCCTGCTCACCTGGTGAGGTTCACACCCATGGCCAAGTTGCGGTCGCAGCGGTACGTGTCGAAGCCCTCAGAGCGCAGCGTGAGCTGCACCAGGGAGACGTGGGACGAGTCCATGCTCTGCAAGTTCACGCCACCCGAGCTGATATCCCAGCAGGCCTCGTTGATGAGGTCCTTGAGCGCCTCTAGCACCTTCTTCAGGATGGAGCCCTGGACCAGGCGCGCCTCGAACATAGTGACGAAGTCGCGACGACACAGCTGCACACGAGAAGGAAGGAGTAAAGCCCAGCCGGTTTAGGCTTCCTGAGGATAAGAGCGAGCAAGCAAAGGCGCAGCGAGAGCCCCAAACCGGGAGGAGCACAGGTAAATCGCAGCGCCTACAGCCGTTGAATGTCGCCGCTTCCGCAAGCGCGCTTGTCGCCCCCTTTACCCCGTGCTGCGACGTCATCACGTTGCTCCGCCTACTGCCTAGACCTCAGGACCAATCCTATATCTCATTCGCGCAAATCCCGCCCTTCTTGAACTCCATTGGAGCACGCGCGTGCAGAGGCGCAGCAAGCGCGCTGTGGGCCTTCAGAGGTGGGCGGGGCGGCGTCCCTTGGGTCTCCCGCCTTTTTCTTATGGACCTGGGCATGCGACCGTACAGGCCGTCCTTAAGGCCAGACGCAGGACTAGGGTTGTTAACTACTTGCTTGGCGGTGCCTCCCCTGACCCTCATTTTGAAAGTACATAGCTGCCAACTGTAAAAGTGAAGTGCAAATCCAACCTAACAGGAGAAAAAGCCTTCTGTGTCTTAAAGACTATACTGCTGTAAATGTGCATTTCTTTCTGGGGCTACAGCAAGATAAAACGTCTCAGATGCCAACGTCTCAGATGCTAGGTAGTAAGGCTGTAAGCTTACAGCTATGTGGGCGACTGGCCACCATATTCAACAGCCCCCCCATGTGATCAGTGACATTCATTTACTGCAAGTTTTTGTTTTATATAAATACAGATTTTAAAAATATGTTTGTATTGTGCACGCTTCTGCAAACTAATAAAGTACGTACACTTTATTTTATGCCAGGTACTTTTTATTTTTTGCATTATTGGAGAGCAAAGCTGGGGGCATTCAACTAGCTAGGCCCTCTTACATCTTTTCTACATTACTACAACCTGGGCAATTTAGAGTGATCCTGTCTTAAGTTCAGTGCTCGGTGTGATTGACTGCAGAAAAGCACTTCCCTATCCATTCCCATATAAGTCACCTAGTTTACCGATTTCCTGTTGTTATTACAAACACCTTTGAGAACTTAGGTGCTTTTTGTGAGATCAGCTCCTTCAAGTAGCATTATGGGTGAAACAAAGAAATTTTTGGTAAACGTTACTGAATTGGTCTCTAAAAGATTGAAATTTAGTTTCCAGCCAAAAACTCATGGGTAAGGCCATTTCCCCTTATTTTCCTCCATCTAGGCAAGTGCTGTACCACCGAGCTACATTGCTGACCCCAGTAATCTCACATTTATCTATCTATCTATCTATCTATCTATCTATCTATCTATCTATCTATCTATTGGTATCAGGGATCGAACTCATGACCTTGCGCTTGTAAGGCAGGCACTCTTGTCACTGAGCTAAATCCCCAGCCCGAGTAATTTTAAACTTTTAATTTTCACTTTTAAACCTCTGATTGTGTGAAAATTGCAACTGTTACAAACTGAGCATCTCTCACGTTTTTTAGCTATTGCAACCTTTAATTTTTTTTCCTACTGATTAAAATCATTTATATATTACAATATTAATCATTTGCCTATACACACATATCTATATATGTCCCTTCATTTGTTTCTTTTTTACTTTGTTTAGAGCATTTCTCTTCAGGTTGACTTCAACATTTTATCTTGATATGTAGAATTCTTCAGCTTTTCTATTTTTTACTCTATTTTTTATATCTAGTTTTTTATTCTTTTTATATCTAGTTTTGGATTTAGTTTTATTTATCCTGTTTATGGAACTAAAGATACATTATTTCATCAAGTCTAAAATGTTCTCAACTGAGGAAAGGAAATAAAGAATCAAGACATGTTATGTACATGTGCCTACTCCTTAAGATGAATGTAAACTTCATGTAATGCAAACATGTACT
The DNA here is from genome assembly GCA_004027455.1 of Hydrochoerus hydrochaeris. NCBI lineage: Eukaryota > Metazoa > Chordata > Mammalia > Rodentia > Hydrochaeridae > Hydrochoerus > Hydrochoerus hydrochaeris. The sequence goes on from PVLA01001898.1 coordinate 290,070, forward strand.
AACAAAATAGAATTCTAAAAAAAAAATCAGCCCTTGTGATTTCAAGTGCTGACTCTCTACCCTTTTCTACCTCTAGCACTTCTAATAGACATACATATTTCATTGAATTTAAAATACCCTAAATGTCTAAGATGCATGATTATTTTATATGTAGCACAAGAAATAAAACACACTATTATGTAATTCTTTATTACTTAGAAGTTCTATTGTGCAATTAAGAGAACTTTGACTTTAAAAAGCATTTTTGTCTCATATCCCAGACTCAGGTTATCAGTAAAGCAGTTGTGGGCATGTGTGAAGCATTGTGAATACATAGTTAGGCTATGTCCTGCCCTCCGTTTCTCCACATTCAGTTTTCCACTCAGCTGCAGATGTTGTTTTTCCATATAATACCATGTTCTGTGCTGTCAAGGGTGCTGATGTTGCAGTATTCCTCATGTGCTACTCTATTAATCTCTGGAATTGCTTCCAAGCCCCTGCCACCCATTTGCAAGTTTTCATGCTGACATTTTCTTGCTTTATAGGTGATCAAGTATCTTTTTGCATAGATCTCAGTATCAAAACACTATCAAAGCTGGGAGTACAGCTTTGTGGCATGGCTTGTGCTTAGCATGTACAAGGCCCTGGGTTAGATGTTTAGCACTAGAAACAAACAAACAAAAGCAAAACACTTACATAAAGCACTTATTTGTGGCTCTTGAGTCTCTTAAAATCTCAATTTCTTTGCAAAATGTGCGATATGTTCACTCATCTAGTGAGGAACATTTGCTTCATTAATAACAACTGTGTGTTCTCTGTTGTTTCAGTGCTTAAGGGTTAGGGTGTAGACCTAAAATGTCCCCCCAGTCTCTTGTTTGGAGGGTGACTGGATAAGGGGGCACTATCCTCAGTGGACTCACTGATGTGCTGTTAGGAGGTGGAGCTTGGTTGGAAGTGGGTCATGAGGGGCTGAGCCGGTGTATTCTGCCTTTTGGTGTGTGTGTGTGTGTGTGTGTGTGTGGTTTCAAGTGCTGGGATTTTGGGGGTGTAGCACCACGTCTGGTTCATTCTGTGTCTTCTTGTCCTTGGTTTCTTCCTTCTCTCTCTGCTTCCCGGCTACCAAGAGGTGAGCAGTTTTCCTCTGCCATTCTCTGTGCCTTTTCTGTCTTGGACCTAGCCAACTGCAAATGGACCAAAATTGTGAGCCAAAATAAACCTCTCCCCTTGCTTTAAATTGTGGGTGTTTATTTTATGCCAGAAATGGGACATTATTGTTCAATGCCAAATCAGTGTGATTAAAGATTAATTAATTAATTAATTTGTGCTGGGAATTGATCCCAGGGCCTCACATATGTTCTGCCACTGAGCTGCACCCCAGCCCCATGAAAATATTTTAAATGACAATTAAACTCCAATGGTATGCTACCCATAGGGCATGCACATTCGTTGAAATGAGGATTCAAAAATGGCTATGACCTATGGATGTGGGACCCTCTCTGAAGCATTTTACAGCACAGGCAGTTGTTTGGAAGACAGAAGTAAAATCATTGCAGATTAAAAGAACAGCATATTCTTTAAATTAAAAAATAAAAGAATAGCACAACTAAAATGAGAGGCATCAGGGACACTAACTCAGTGACAGAGTGGTTGTCTACAGTCACAAGGTCCTGAATTCAATCCCTAGCATTGCTGGAAATAGGCAGGATGGCGGGCGGGCTGAGGAGGGTGCAGTTAATAGCTTGTTTAAGAGCTCGAATAACGATGCATCTGATGCAGATGGAGCAGTGGGGAGAGCGAGGCAGGATAGGCTGCAAAATGAGGCAGGGTAAGATCAAAAAGGACCTTGTAGACCCTCTAAGAGCAAGGGAAAGTGACCAAAAGCTGGTCTTTGCCATGATCCAATTCATGTTTTAAGAGGATGCCTTTAACATCCAGTAAGGACAGCATCTGATCTGTGAAGGAATGAGTGAAGTAAACTTTAATCTAATGGTTGGTTAAACTTTTAGAAAAGAATAAAGCCGTAGATGCTTCCTAATAACTATTCATCAAGTTCCAGGTAAAGACATCAAATTTGAATGAATGTAAAGTCAGTAAGAAAGGAAAAGTATTTTGATAAATACTTATGTGATTTTGTTAGGGTTGCCTAAACCTAAAAAGGAAAAACCATATAAAACATAGAATGACTACATAAGTTTTAAAACTTTGGTGTGCCTGGAGCACTGCATTGGTGAGTACTCAACTTTCAGGAGGAGACAGCTGGGCGTGGTAGCACACACCTGTAGTCCTGATACTCAGGAGGCTGAGGCAGGAGGATTGCTCTAAGCTTGAGGCCAGCATGTGCTACATAGTGAATTCAAAATAAGCCTTAACTACATAACAAGACCTTGTCCCAAACAAACAAACAATCAATCAAACAAACAAACGGTTAAAAAGTTGTTAGTGACAGAAAATACAATGCAAACTGACCAGGCCAAACCAACATAGAATTTAAATATAGTAACTGAGCTCCATGATTTGTTGCAGAAGGTCCTGCAGTCAATGAACTAATTAAGGTGCAAACAATTATGGGTAACTAGTTAAGCTGTAACCAATTAACTAGTAGGCCATATAGCCAGTAAAGTTGTTTTCTAGTTCTCTCCTATGTTTTTATTTTTTTTCCTCTCCTCTATGTTTTTCTATAAATGCTGTCTGATCAGATTGTTGGCTAGAGTTCTCAAAAATTGCTACCCAATTGTTAAATGTTTGTCTGTTTGTTTGTGACAGGGTTTCACTATGTGGCCCAGGCTGGCCTCAAACTTGCAGCAATTCTCCTGACTCAGCCTCCCAAGTCCTGGGATTGCAGGTACATGTCACCAGATCTGGCTTGTGTGTTTTTCTTATTTGCTCACATAAACCCTACTAAACTCAATTGGCCTAAGGAATTTTTTTTTTTCGTTTTCTGCTACTGAGTCTTAGGGCAAGCAAAACACAAGCTCTACCACTGCAAGCTCCTTTCTCAGCCCAGGAATTTCTTTTTAACAAGTCATAGGAATCTGACTTCCAGTGTCCAGGCCAGATGCCAAGGACCCTGCTGTAGATGTCCCAGTGAAAGGGCTGCTTATGCCAGGTCACCCTGGAATGGGCAAAACTCATACCTGTTCGTGGACTCCACCAGGTTGAAGCCCTTGCCAGAGAGTCTGAGGAGATGCACTGACCCCATCAAGGTCCAGGTGTGTCTTTTGGGCTGCAAGTGCTTGGTCTGCGACACAAATGCACTGTCCAACTGTGTACAGCAGGCAGAGCTGTAACAGGAACACAGAAAACACAGTCACGTGAGTACAGCCAGATCCTTCTTTTTATTTTAATTGTTTAATTTAACTATACCTGGCAAAGCAAGTTATTTTGGACCTCCTATTTGTCCCTCTGGCTCTCTTATGTCTAATCACCTCCCTGACATTAGGAAGGTAACAGGGATAGAACTCATGACCTGCACACTGATCTACAATCCCACCCCTTTCTAAAATTTTTGTTTTTGAGACAGGGGCTCATTAGGTTGCCCAGGTTGGGTTGAAATTTGTGGTCCTCCTGCCTCAGTCTCCCAGCATGCTGGGATTATAGGTGTGTGCCACCATGCCTGGTATCTTAATTACTTTTCTCTTGTTGCTGAGACAAAATACCTGATGCCCAAAATTAAGGAAGTAAGGGTTTATTTAGCTCACAGTTTGTGGAGGTTTCAGTCCACACTCAGCTGGCTCCAAGGGAGGGTGGCATAGCTGAAGGGCAACAGTTCACGGTGGCAGAAGACAGCACAAGCAACAAGAGCAAAAAGGGAGGAGGAGCAAAAGAGAAGATTCTTTCTGCCCCTTACATTGTATGTAGGCCACACCCACTTGGGTGTAGCACTCACACCCATAATCCCAGCGTTGGACCATGAATCAATCACAAACTCTAGAAGCCTGCCCCCATGACTCCATGAAGCTTTGGGGGGACATCTAGACTCAAACCATAACACCTGGCTTATTTTTTTTATTTAAAAAATTTTTTTATGGTGCTCAGGAATTGAACCCTGGGCTGTGTGCAAGGGCTAGGCAAGGGCTCTGCTGCTAACCTCTACCCTTCTCCTGCCCAGGTAATACCAGTTAAGCTGGACTAAGAAAGACTCAGTGTGTATGATCCATAGATAGGTATTTGTGCTTGGAATCACTTGCTCCCTGGGGGAGATTATTGATTGGAAAAGGTGAGGCCCCACATTTTGAGACAAAAGACATGAAATTATCTAATAATTCAGTATATCTGTAAGATCTTGGGAGCACAGGAGTTGGGTTTTTTTTTTAAATCATAAGCATTTGGATAGTTCTGCACAGATTATTTTCAGTTCCATTTTGTATGTAGGTTTTAGCTACTGAGAAATGTGTGTTACATTAATAACTAGAAGGGCAATAAAAGGACAAGAAAAAAAAGCAGATAATGCCTAGTTTTGTTTCTTAAGGGCACTGCAATGAGTTTATTGTGCAAAGAACTGTTTGAAAATTTGTCCATTCAGAGAGGAAAATCGTTGTTCAGGGAACTGGAGGATCTTTGTACTACCAGTGCCACTGCAGTTTTCCAACATCAGGATGAAGGGAGGTGCTTTTATTATAGAATGGTGATTGCAGCAGTCACTGACCTCTTGTGCTGGGGTTGCAGTCAGCCTGTGTATTCTGTGGGCCTAGGAATCCCATGCTGGTTATTTCCATTACTCAACTTAAAAAGAATGGAACTAACCAAGGAGTATAATGAAATAGCTGTGTACAGGTAGGCCTCAAGCCTGGAGGAAATGACTCCGCAAGACAAAGGTTGTTTTCAGACAGAGGCTCACTGTGTAGTCCAGGCTGGCCTCAAAGTTAGGGTGTTTACCTCTTGCCTGCAGCCTCCAGAATGCTGGTATTACAGGCGTGGGACACCACATCCACCTAAGAGTTAATATAAGGAAAAGAAGAGAAAACCAAGAATAGAGGGGAGATATAGGATGACATAAAGGAACAAAATTCTCTGGGTTGGAGATTTTTAACTTTCTTCAGTTGTTGAGAAAGGCCAGAAAGCTGACCTAAAGGGTTATCAGCATGAATTCTTCAGGTGCCTAGTAGCTAGACACATCTTAGTCTTTACAGTCCTGACTTCAGGAATGTATTTAGTCCAAGCTCAGTTTACCCAGGAGAGCTGAGAGAGAGGTTTGTTCAGAGGCTGAGTGTGGTGACCCAAGCCTGTAATCCCAGCACTGAGGAGGCTGAGGCAGGAGGATGATGAATTCAAGGACAGCCTGGACTGTATAGTGAGACCCTGTCTCAAAAATCTATTCAGTCAAAGTTTAGGGAATTTATTTGAAAAGCCATGTGGTATCATCAGTAGTTTGTTTGTTTGTCCAGGGAATCAAACTCAGGACCTCATGCTTGCTGGCAGGTGCTGTGCCACTGAGCTATATCCTCAGCAACCAACTTACATGCGTGGATTTGCCGGCCCCTCACCTAGGCCGGGGTTGAAGCTGGATGGTTGAACTTCCCAGGCTCTGATTCAGTGCTGACCTGGATGTGACCTGTCTCAACTGTGGGACTCTAAAGGTGAGACTCTGGGTGCTGACATGCCCACCTGTCCCAGAAACGGTCCTTGTGGCTCACTCTGCATCAAAGTCTTTTAGGTCTGTTAGATGATAGACCAACTTTGCTTAATTTACCCAAGAGATCTGATCTTTTACCCCAAGTGTCACTTGGGCAGTGTGTTTATGTGCATTCTGAGTGACAGAGCATCACTCAGCCAGGTGTCATTTCAGCCCGTTGACTCTTTTATTGAATAACTTTGATAAAATATTTGTTTTTATATTTCCCGTTATATTAAGCTATAAGAATTAATGAAGACAGAATATGCAGTTTTTGATCATTCTCTCTTTAAATATTTGGACTGGTCAAAATGGTGGTTGCACAGTCACCAACAGATTTATTACATCTTAAAATTACCCTCAGAGTGTTTTTGTTTTTGTTTTGAGATAAGATCTGGCTATGTAGTCTAGGTTGGTCTCCAACTTATGATCTTTCTGCTTCAGCCTCCTGAGTGCTGGGATCACAAAGTCCCAATATGTTGTTAGTTATTGTAGCCAACACAAATATAACACAGAAAGCAAATCTTTTTCTAAAATAAATTATGACCAGAAGAAAGTAGTTATCTGTTTCTAAACAAGATACAACAAAACACCAATCAAGTTTTTTGTTTTTGTTTTTTGCAACATTTTAATATAGGAAACATAGTTTAGAGTTCAGGGCTCTTGCAAATCTATCTTACTGTCACTTTGGATAATTTTTACAAGCACTTGGAAATGTGCTCTTATAGAAGTCACAAATAAGTAATGTCCTTTCCAGAATGCTTACTCTTTTCTACAAAACCCACAGCTTAGGTCAGAATTGGGAAATTGCAAGTCCTGTTTGTACAAATGTTTCACTGTTAGGTTACATTAAGGTTAAGGACAGTCTCTATGTTTTGTACCACTTAAAAAAACAGTAAGTAGTTGGCACTGAGGGCTATGCTGGAGCAATTCGGATATGACTGAAATGGGGCAGAGAGTGTAGGGCAGTAGTTAGAGTGTTGTCTTATGAGAAGTATGTTCTGTTTTATTTTATTTATTTTGGCATTGGGGATCAAATATGGTGGCATTCTACCACTGAGCTATATTGTCAGTCTTTCTCTTTTACAATTTTGACACAGGGTGTCTTAGTCATTTTTTGTTGCTGGGACAAAATACCTGATGCACACAAATTAAAGAAGAAGAACTTTAGTTCACAGTTTACAGAGGTTTCAAACCACAGTTGGCTGGCTCCAAAGCAGGGCAGCATGGCACAAGGGCTTGGCAGAGGAGAAACAGTCCATGGCAGGGCAGGCAGAAAAAAGTGGTCCTGCCTTTCTCTCCCTTTTTATTCCATCCAGACTACAGCTTAGTGGATGGTGCCACAGGTGGGCCTTCCCATTATCCACACCCAGAATTATGCTTAACCAATCAGTGAACTAAGTTAGTGATCACACACCCTTAACCCACATTTACATATTCTAGATTCAGCCACATTGGAAAAGTCCCACCTATTAGTACATGAGGCTTTGGGGAGATATCTAGATATAAACCATAACACAAGATTTCCTTAAGTTGCTCAGGGTGGCCTTGAATTTGTGATCCTTCTGCTTTAGCTTCTCAGAGTGCTAGCATTACAGGTGCACACCTGGCTCTACAGTCTAATTCTTACCAGACTTTTTTTATTTTTATTTTTTAAGGTACCAGGTATCAAACTCAGGACCTTGCACTTTCTAGGCAGGTGCTTGTGTTGCTGAGCTATATCCCTGACCCCCTTACCAGACATTTTTAACTGCTGATTTTCTTTTCTTTTCTTTTTCTTTCTTTTTTTTTTTTTTTTAGACAGGGTCTTGTTATGTAGTTCAGGCTGGGTTTGAATCCACTATGCAGCCCTGGCTGGCCTTGAGCCTAATAGTCTGCCTGCCCAGCCCAAATGCTGGGATCACAGGCATGTGCTCCCACACCAGGCCTAACCGCTGATCTTGGCTAAACCATTTTCTTAAAAGTCCATCCAATAAATAGTACTTAGGATGTGTCTGGCTTACAGGGAATCTACAGTAAACGAAGCAGGCTGCATTCTTGTCTCCAAAAAAGTCCCAGAGCTGGGGATGCAGCTCAGTGGTAAACCTGAGCTTAGCATGCGTTAGTCCCTGGGTTAAATTCCCAGCAACAAAACAAAAACAAAACCCCTAGAAGACAAAACATTCAAAAGACTACAGGTGCTCTTCTTGTAAAATGAAAATCAGATCCAAGTGATATGTGGATTAAATGAGATAAACCAATAAGCGATTACTCAGATCTGTACCTAGCACACAGTAAGTGCTCAATAAAACTAGAGACCCCCCCCCACTTGGCAAAGCAATATGGACTGAAGTTTAGGTTTTACTTTAGTAAATGATTCTCCCCTCTTAATCAGGTTGGCACAGCTGGCCTCTTCAGTGAGGGTCTGACAAACGTTTCTTTTTGTTTTGCTTTTTTGTTTTTATTTTTTTTGTGTGTTTTGTTTTGTTGTTTTTGGTACCGGGGATTGAACTCACGACCGTGGGCTTGCAAAGCAGGCACTTAATGCTGCTGAACTAAATCCCCAGTCCTTTACTTGTTTTTTGAGAGAGTGTCTTGCTATGAGCTTTAGGCTAGCCTTAAATTCACAATGTAGCCCGGACTGACCTCGAATTTATGGCAATCCTCCTGCCTCAGCCTCCCGAGTGCTGGGATTATAAATTTGAGCCACCACGACCGACTCCTACCTTTCTGAAGTATGCGAAGGAAAAGCCCTAGCTGTGGACGCCTAGAAACTGAAGGTAGCAAGTACCCGCAGAGACTGACCTGTCTGGAGGGATCTTCTCTTGCCTCCAGTAACCATTTACTTTCAAGACCTTGGGCGTTTGTACCGCCCACCTTCTGTCAAATGGAAGCTCCCATTGGCTAATCTAGGTCTGAGCCGCGCTCCTTTTCCCGCCCCCTCAGGCTGCTGTCCAATGCATTCCTCTCCACTCTGCTTCGTCCCGCCCCTATCGCCACGCCTCCCTGGTGTAGTCGTGCCATTGGCGGATCTCCCGGGCCAAGATGGCGGCAGTGCGCGTGCGCGCTCGTTCCAAGCGTCTGCTCCTGAGGGGGAGCGAGTGGACCGGGCTGGGAAAGACTGACTTGCGCTCCGCTCCGGTGTAAAGCGGCGGAAGCGCTGGGCGGGGCCGGGTCAAGGGCTAGCAGCCGGGTTGCGGAGCTCTGGTCTTCCGGGCCCGGCCGCCCGTGCTGAGCACCCCTCCGCTGTGGCGACCTCGCGCGCCAGTGTCCGGCATGACGGAGCTGAGGCAGAGGACGGCCCGCGAGCCGGACGCGCCGCCCGAGGACAAGGTAGCGCGGCGGGTGGGCTCGGCCTCCGCCCCGGCGCCTCCGCCCCCGGGCCCCGGGGCGCAGAGGGTCCTCGGGGCCGCGGGCCAAGGCGGGAACCCGGCTGGGCGGCGGGGGTTGGTGCCCTGCGGTCCGGAGGGAGCGCGCGAGGTTGCGCACTCCCGAGACCTCCGGGTGCAGCCTCCCGGGAGGAAGGCCGGCCCAGGGCTCCCTCCTAAAGGGTTAATTATTTTTTTGGGGGAAGGGATGATCAAGACAAGGCTACAGGGTTTGTCTCCTGGGAGATTTAACCCTTTCTTGGAATTTAGAATCATTGGCTTTGAACAGAAGCGTGTTGATTGCACTCAATGACCAGCCCGTTAGTGGGGGTAGGGTGGGGGCGTCCCTTCACAACGGGTGGGCTCTTTCCCTGTGCTCGGAGTGGGCACTGGTGGGGTAAAGAAGGGAGGTGGAAGGAGGCCATCTTGGGGACACAGCCGGTTGGGGCTGAGGGGTAAGAGGAGTGGATTCCTGGTTAATGTGCACGGTTTGTGTAAAGGTAGCTGAGGAAGAGGCAGAGCAGTTGTGTTACCGTGGAGGTTGAATGACAACATAAGACCTGGGTGGCCTTGAACTTGCCGCGATCCTCCTGTCTCAGCCTCCTGAGATTACAGGCATGCTGCACAGTGGCCCCGCAGGTTTGCGATTTTTGTGATCAGGAGCAGTGTGTTTGGGTAACTGATCACGCAGCGATGGGTAAAATAGACAGAGGGAGCCTGAACCTGAATAATCTGGTTAGTTAGCTCAGGGGTTGCCAGCGAGGAACCGGCAGTTGTTTTCTTAGGCTCAGATGTTGCTTTAAATGTCAGACAGCTCCTCCCGAGAATCTAAATTTCTTGCTTGTCCTAGATAATTGGGGATCTGCCATCAGATTCTTACTTGGTTAGTGGTCAACTGGAGCTGAGGATCACTTGTTTCTGTCAGTCTCCGTTGCCTTAATACCAGGCCTGCGCCACTCACTGGGTCTATACTCTGCTCACCAAGGAAGGTGCATTAGGGAGATGCCAGGAAGTAGCCAGCACTCGATTTGTTGACAGGCTGTAACAGAGCAGTTTTGCAAGGAGAAATGTTTCAAGTGAAAGATAATGGAATGTTTAAAATAACACAGTTACTGTGTTGACAGTGGATTATGCGAGAACTATTCATGTTGATATTTAGAACATATATTGGAGAAACGTTAGGGTTGGGGATACAGTTTTACCAGTTACTTGGAGAGAAAAGATTCTTTGAAGTCTCTAATCTTGTGTTGCATGTCTTGGTTCAGCCCCAAAACACTCTGTACTCACCCTGGGTGCCACTCAGTTGAGAATACGTTGTTCAGAAGCTTGAAGCTCTGTGGCCCAGTCTGAGGGTGAGATCATACTTGTTAATGGGACTCAGTGGGTCTAGAAAGAGGGCAAAGAAAAAATGTGATAGCTGGCAAGCTATATTTTTGAAAAGCTGACTTTACGATAATTAGACATGGTAAAGAAACAAGCATGGGGTTTTGTGGTGAAACCAAGTTTTTAGCCTCTGTGTCAACTTTCTTGGATCCATCCTCTAAAGATAAATTTGCCCTAATTGTTACTTTTACATCTCTGAGTTAGGTAGGGAGGAGCTGTCCAGTGAAGGCGCCTGGGGAATGGCTGCTGCACCTCTGTGGTGGTTTCCTGTGCCGGTGAAAGGATGCCTGGATTGTGAGGTCTGCTAGGTGCCTGTTCCCCAAAATACAGCAGCTGTGCATTCTGTCGAGAGCCTGATGCAGTCCATTACCCCAACGTAGTCAGCTTTTGTCTCCTATTATTTCTGAATTGCCATTATGAGGTTTTTAAAATAAGGAAGGGCACATTTAAAAAACTGTGGAATGTATTACTTGATTTCGATGAATGTATGTAGTAAAAAATTTTTAAAACCCTGTTCTAGTCTGTTGCATGTTTGGAGAAAAGCCTACTTCCATAATTCTGGATTTGCCATTATCCTTGCGTTACAATCCAAGGACATTAGAAATAGCAAAACAAGGATGTCTTTTTAAGGAAATGAACTGTGAAATGGGAACTTTCTTATTTCATAGTGGAAGAATCCAGAGAACAATTTTCAGATCTGGTCTTTAAAAGAGCTAGAACAAATCTGAAAGATCTTTTAAGATATTACAGTTGCTTAAAGTTGTGGCAAAACTGTCTAGTAAATAAACAGACAATCACTGGTATGAAAATAATCTGGGGAATGTGTTTATAAAATTCAGAAGGCATTTTGTTATAGTTAGTAACCTATGATGGAATTTTCAGAGCTGATTGCTAATAAAAGAACTGTTCTCCTCCGGGATCTGTGCTTAAAATTTTAGAGGCACCAAGCACATTGTAGTTACCAAACTAAGAAACTTGGAATTTAAGCTTTGTGAACGATCCTTTTCCTGGCCCAACTATGTTTTTTCCAAGGGAGCTTTGGAGATACAAGGACAAATTGTGGGCCAAAAGATTGGCATCTTGGAATTTATGGTTGCCAGGCCTGGTAATTCATGCCTATAATATTGATAGTTGGGAGGCTGAGGCAGGAGGCTCGCCATCCATTTGAGGCCAGCCTGGGTTACACAGTGGGTTCAAGGCCAGCCTGAACTATATAGTGATGAGACCTATCTCAACGCCTCCTGCCCATTATGATTGGATTGGCTGTTTAGATTTTGTTTTGGAAGTTAAAGCGAAGGTTCTGGAGCTTTCTGCTTTGCTTAGATACTGAAGTGCTATTAGAATGAGAGGTTTACTTATCTTGAGGCTTTCTTTCTTCATCAATGAAACAAACATAGAGAGGAAGTAAATGACATCACTTAGAAAGAGGGGTTTAAATTTTAATTGAAAACAGCCCTTGAGAGCAGGGCTTTAACCAGTGTATCGGCCTATGCCTGTGATCCCAGTACTACCTGGGAGGCTGAGACAGAAAGACTGAATGTTCAGCACTCACCCCATGATAGCTGGTAAGCTACCTGCCCCCGCAACTGGAAGCTGGATAATTTAGCCAGACCCTGGGCAAAAGTACTATAAAGAGTTGGGTCTGGTGTTGCACACCTGTAATTCCAGCAGTCTGAAAGTCTGAGGCAACAGGATTTCAAGTTTAAGGCCACAGCAGTCTGAAAGTCTGAGGCAACAGGATATCAAGTTTAAGGCCATCTTGGGCAATTTAGAGAGACCCTCAAAAATAAGAAATTAAGGGCTGGGGGTTTAGCTCAGTGGCATAAGCACTTGCCTGGCAGGTGTGAAGTTGTGAGTTCAACCCCTGGTATCTCCTCCAAACAAAAAAATTAAAAATGGTCTGGGGACGTAGCTCAGTGTGAAAGCCCTGAGTTAGCCAGTAGACCACCCTCCCCCTCCCCCGCCAGAAATACCTCAAAAGCCCTGGGGATGTATGTAGCACAGGGTGACAGCATGAAGCATGAAGCCTTATGTTCTGCACACACACACACACACACACACTCACACACTCACACACACACCAGTTGCTGAGCTGTCAGCCACATCTGTCTACACTGAGCCCAGGCTCTGCTGCTTATCAACTGTGTAACTTCGAATTAAGCACTTAATTCACTGAAGCTTCCATTTGTCCATCCCTGAAATGAGACTGATAAACCAAGTGTGCTTCTTAGGTTGGGGTGGTTCCCATGAGTGTGTATGTTACACACCCAGAGCTTGTCACATTATAGTAGCATGGCAGCAGCTGCTGCTGCTGGTTGAATAAGATTTGCACAGGAAGCATCCTGGAAGGTGAATAAATCTTGATGTTACTAGTGTTTATAGTGGCCTGTTCATTAATCACTTTTTAAGCAAGGTTTTACTAAAGGGTCTTGGCCTTCTATGATTTGGTTTTCAGTTCATTTTACCGAATTTTTCAATACTTGGGTCACAGTCAAGCGACTCTAGAAGGAGCATGGGCATTGCTATATACAGTTACCTTTTTTCATAGCTCTAACTATAATGCATTTTAGGACTGCTGAGTAATTAAAACGATTTTCTGATAGAGTTTGAGTGTGAACTGCTGAAATAAAATCTTATTTTAAGAGCTCATAACTTAGATATAGGATAAATATATTATTTCTTTCTGAAAGATTTTTTATATTGACAAATGGGAATTGAAAACACAGCAAACCTTTTTAACTGTGGTTTCCAGACTTAAACAGGGACAGGCGATGAAAGCTTGCTTGGTCATGTAATCTGGCACTTCAGGGTTCTTACTTTCATTGCTCAAATAGTGCAATTTTGTCTTAATATCTCACTTCCCGTGTATGGTCTTATGTAACTAGTTTTATCAGAAAGCTAGTTTTGCTTAAATGTTTAGTGTTTTTGAGCAACTTGATATATTGTATTAGAAGAATTGAATCTTTTAAAAATGTGAAATTGACCTCATCAGCTATTAGGATCTTTAGCCCATAGGGGATCCTCAGAAGTGCTTTCCTTTTAGAAGACGCCATAGCCTGGAGAGCAATTTTCTCGCCTAAGGCCCAGGTAGCTGGTAAGATGCAGAGGCTAAGGGTGTGAAGGGCTTCACTTCCTGCTTCTTTCCCGTCGTGTCACAGAATGCTGCTTTGAGAACCCACGGTTTATCTACAGACTTTAAAGCTTCTGTACTGCGGCTAAGAGTACAGGGCAGTGGTAGAGCGCTTACCTCCCACACAGGAGGTCCTGGGCCTCATCCCAGCGCTAGACACGCACCCCCCCCCCCCGATTCCTGTATGTGCACACAGATGCGTAGATACACACATACACACACATGCACACGTGAGCACCCTTATATTGATTAACTTTGATTAAAAAAAATGCCCAACTATTACCCCCTTTTCTTATATGGCCTCAAATCAGAGAGATGGCAAAATAAATCTTTATAAAATGTCAGATATCTTAAAAATTGAGGTCTCAGCAAGCGTGGTGATTTTGCAGCATGTGCATGAGTGCACGTGTGTGTAGAAAGTTGACCACTGAGGTTTTTTTCTCAGTTACTGGAGACTGACGATTGATGTATTTTAAGCCTGTGTCCAGGAGTGGTTGCTGGAGCATGCTGGAAAGGGGCTTCTGGGGTGCTGCTGGGAGACCTCAGGTTGCACTCAGCAGGGAGTGAGGCTCCCTGGACGAAGCACTTTTCTTCCTGGTGAAGCTGCTTAGTACTGAAACTATTGTCTTCCAATTTTGGTCCCTAGGAATTCATCCTGTCTTTGCTGATTTAAAGAAAACATCTAATTTTGTAGTTTTGAGGTTTGAGCCCAGGGCCTCATATGTGCTAGGTAAGCACTCTAGCATTGAAGTGTAATCCCAGCCTGGAAATGATATAATTTTTTATGATAATAATTTTTGATTGATTGTTTGCTTGAGACAGGGTCTTGCTGTGTAGTGCAGGCTGGCCTTGAATTCACCATGGAGCCCAGGCTGGCCTCAAATTCATGATAATCATCCCGCCTCAGCCTCCTGAGTGCTGGGATTACAGATGTGTACCACCACGCCAGGCTCACATGATTCGTTTTCAAAGTGTATCTCAGAAACTTGGAGGGCAGAGATTATAGATGTGCACTGCAAAGAATGGCCCTCTGGACCGAAGGAGGGAGTGGCGCTCCTCCGGGGTGTGGCGCCTCCCGTGGAGTTCTGCCCTCCCGCCAGTTTGCCGCTGTGTGGTGACAGCCTCCAGCCTTCTTGGCTGCTGCTGCCGCGGGTGTGGCCGAGACAGGGCACGCTCCTGTGGTTTGGGACGGGACCGACACTGACTATTGATTGTCAGTTTGGTCTTGATAAACGGACTCTGCCTTTTCCTTCTGGCAGCGCTCAGACTTTCTCCCGCCGGCATCTGCCGCGGTGGCTGCTGGGTTGGGGGGGTCATGGAGTCACCCACGCTGCCCCCTTAGCCCTCCCTTTGCCAGCCTCTGATCTTTGTGTGGCAGTAGGGATGGCACTGGGCCTGTTAGGTGGAGTGAACGTCTGAGGAAAGTTAAACTTTACTGTGTTACTGTGACCAGGCAGTGCCTGGTTCAGAATTTGGGAGAAGCAAAGGGTGAACTATGAGCCTCTTATCTGCCTACAGAGGACCTGGCTCCTGCTGGACCGCAGGCCTCCCGAACTGACCCATCTTGCCACGATCAGGTGTCGTTTTTCTTGGGGGCAGGCAGTGCAGGTGTCACTTTGTATCTCAGGCTGGCCTTGAGCTCCCTGAGATCCTCCTGCCTCAGCCTTCTAGTGCTGGCATCTAGGCATGTCTTGGTGTCCTTCTGATTAGCTTCCTGTGGCATCAGCTCCTCTGCATTAGTGTCCCCACAGTGCCTGCCTTCGGCTTGTCTGTGAAAGGTGCTGAGTTTCTGAAAGCACCCGGAGACCCAGAATTTACAGGCAGCACTCTCTTCTTGGGTCTCTGACACTGGGTGACTATCAGCTGTGCCTCTCGGTCTGTGTCCTTCGGTTTCCGTGGTCTGCAAGCATTCCTAGGTGTCACGGTCAGTGCAAACTCACCCGTCTCCAGTCTGACTCTCCTCTAACCAGCTTTTCCCTTCCACTGTCGAGAGACTCACAAGTGCTGCAGGGACTCGGGCTGGAAGTCTGTGCTCTGCCATTGTAGGACAAGGTTCTAGCTGGACACTGGAGCGCTCATCTCCTGTGCTTGCCTGTTTGCGTGGTTCAGGGCTCGCTGCCTGCCTGCCCCGTAGTAAACTTTCCTAAATGATCATCCCCCACCTTTCAGGACTTGCTTTCAACACCTCCTGTTCTAGACCATCTATCCTTGGTGTCTTCTAGAAGTCCTGAAACTGCCCTTGACTTTCGGAACTGAAGGACAGAATGCTTTTCATCTCTCTTAACCAGTGCTTCAGCCTGCTTGTGCCCCTAGTCTCTGTGCCAGGAGCCTCAGTTCTTGTTACTTCTGACCCCTGAAATACGGTCTTTCAGTCATCTCTCCCCATTTCATTCCACATAAATTCCATTTTCTTGCTGGAAGTGACCTGAGCCTGTGTTGTAGAAATCACAGAAATGTGTCTATGTGAGAAAAAAACCCGTTCATGGTTTTGTTACTCAGAGAAAACATCATCATCCAAAGCAGCTTCCTAGCAGAGTATGGTAGTACATGCCTGTAATTCCAGCACCAGGAGGCTGAGGCAGGAGGATTGCCATGAGTTTGAGACTAGCTGGGGTACATAGAGAGTTTAAAGCCAACCTGAACTACATAGCAAAACCGTGTCAAAAGCAAGCAAGCAAACAAACAATCACAAAACAAAACAAAACCCAAACCCAACGCAAGCCATCCTCTTCCTCTCCCAAAAAACCCAGACAAACAAACAAAACAGAAGCATCTTCCCGTGCATGTCGCTAGGTGTAATGATGTGTTATCTGATAGTTCGCTTTTCTTGCGGTATTAGAAGGGTTATGCCACATCATTACGCTTCCTTACGGTTCTTTGTAAGGAGTGTTTGAGACACTTAGGATTATGAAAGAAGTAGATGACAATAAGAGATAGCCAGCTGGGTGTGGTGATGCATGCTTGTGATACCACCGCTGGAGACACTGAGGCAGGGAGGTCACCACAAATAGGAGACCAGCCTGGCCTACACAGGTAGTTCAAAGCCAGCTGGAACTACATAGCAAGACAACAGCACTGCCCCCTTGCAAAAACAAAACAAAATTAAAAAAAAAAAAAAAGTGAGAGAGAGAAGAGAGGTCAGGGATATAGTTCAATGGCACAAGCACCTCCCTGGCTAGTGCAAGGTCATGAGTTCAATCCATGGTACCAAAAAAAAAAAAAAAAAAAGATAGTCATTGTAGAAACACCAAAAAGAATTGTCCTAATCTGCCATTCAGAGATAATCACTGTTATATTGTTGTATTTATTTATTTTTATTTTTGGGGTACTGCGAATTAAACTCCTGTCCTCTCTCTGGCCCAACTGTTACTGTTTTAATGTATGGCTTTTCTTTTCAGATGTGTCACACATGTCCTGCACTGCTGCTTTCTATTCCGTGTTTTTTTTCTGAGATTTTCTGGTGCATTGTTTAGGTTTACAGATATTTCAACTTAGCATCATTTTGAATGGCAGTGAGCCACTGAGTCACATGCCGAGCCTCAGTTTATGGATGGGTGTTTAAATTGTTTTATGTTTTGGGCTGTGATAAGCAGTGCTAACAGAAATAAACCTTGTTAATGACAAAAAGTCTTCTCTGTACATGCATGATATCCTTAGCTAATTTCCTTTGTTTAGAACTGCACACTCAAAACAGGGATGTGTCTTGTTCCGGTTTTTGATAGTTAATGTACAGTATCGCCTTCTGCAGTACATTTGTAGCCTTTCTGTGTTTTGAATCTCCCCTTTCTACAGAGTGCTGTTGAGTGTTCCTGGTTTTAGGAGAGATGTTACAGCCTTGTGACTTTAGGCATGGAGCCAGGGGTTGGGTTGCATGATTTATAGCCTACCTCCTTGATGAAGCTGCCTCATCTGAACAAGACCGAGAATAGTTTATCTACTTGATCATTGATTTAAAGGATTTTCAGTTTTTAGACAATAGTGGTATACAGATGCTTTAAAATACCTACCAAGAGCCAGTCACAATGGCACACATCTGTAATCTCAGCTACTCAGGAGGCTGATATAGGTGGGTCACAAGTTTGAGGCCAGCTGGATAACTTAGTGAAGTCCTGTTAAAATAAAAATTAAATGAAACTAAAATAAAAAATGGAGAGCTGGATGTGGTGGTGCATGGCTATAATCCCAGCACTTGGGAGCCTGAGGCAGGAAGATTACTGTGCATTTGAGGTCAACCTGGGGAAATAGTGAGTTCAAGGCCAGCCTGAACTACATAGTGAGACCCTGTCTCAAGAGAAGAAAAGTCTGGACATGTAGCTCAGTGGTAAAGAGCCCTTGGCTTCCATCCTCATTACTGCAAAAAGAACAGAAACAAACAGAACAAAAACACAAGCCTGCAAAATATTAGCTATAAAGGAAGCAGTTGATGAATTGGCCTGTAATGCGTTGAAAAAAATTTAAAAAATTGTGCGATTAAGGGAATGTAAAGAAAAACCACAATGAGAATATAAAGTATGTCTGATATGGTACTCCAGAATCTGTAAAGAATTCCTAACCCTCCCAATAAAATAACAAAGACAGCTCAAAAAAATCGCACTTCATATGGTCAGTAACAGTATGAAAATGTTCCTAACATCATTCCTCATCAGGAAACTGCAAATTAAAACCCACCATGTTACTTCACATCCGCCAGAATGGCTAAAATTAAAAAGAAAGAAAATGCTAAGAGTTGGCAAGTAATGTGAAACAAGTGAACTTTGGTACATTCATGAGAGCATGTATTGGGCCAGTCTTTCTGGAAAACTGTCGGACAGTATTACTGAAGCTACACGTGCACGGAGCTGTGATCGAGCAGTCTGCTCCTAGGTGATTACCATAGACGTCTGTACGTACTTTCCCCCAAAAGACAGACCTTAGGACATTCGAAGCCATGTTTTGAAGAAGCCCTGAAGTGCAGACAGTCCAGACTGTGACTCATGCCGCTGTGAGTGTGAGCATACATGCACCTGTTCCTGTCTCTGGCCTTCATTTTGTGCCTGAAGTGGGATTCCGGATTGCATGGCAGTTCTGCCTTTACTTATTTAGATACTGGGGATCAAGCCCAGGGCCCGAGGCCTGCTAGGCAAGTGCTGTGCCACTGAGCTACGTCCTGCCAGCCTCTGAGTTCAGTATTTTGGAGAACCACCAGACTTGGATGTTGTGTTTTGGAAATTTCTCAGTTTTCAAATTCTAAAGTGAAATCTAGACAGCAGCTCTGAGTTGGGGTCCTGAGTAACTCAAGAACTGCTGCTTTAATGAACTGTACTTCTCACCCTGGACAGGGGGCCTGGGCTGTCATTATAAGTGGGTGTGGGCACGGGTAAGCTGGGTGACTAGTAAGGTGAGGCACTTTGCTCTTGTGGGTCCTAGTTCAGGGATGTATTGTACTCCTGATAACAGGGTCCATGTCGGGCTGCTTGTCGGCCTGGGAGACAGCGCCTTGGTGTGGATACTGTCCTGCAGCTTCCTCGATGGCAAGCTCTTGTCTCCCGGTGACCACGGTGAGCCTGATTGATGAGGAAAACTGCAGAGCGGAGTTTTGTTATGCCGAAAGTTTCTTGGTATGGAAGGCTGCGAGACATTTTTATTAAGTGTCAGGCAGTTTTTAAAAAGCAATCTTCTCATCATGTTATCAAAACATATGTCACCCTGTGTCTCTCAAAATGCTGGCGGCTTTGGGGACCTCCCATCCCTTTGGGATTTGACACACTTTCCAAAATGGAAATGCTTCTGACTTCTCCCAGTGTTTTTTAAAATTCAACATGAGACTTTCCCCACGCATTGTTTTGTTTAAGATGTTGATTGGATTTTTGCAGCAAAATACCCATTTTTCCTGTGTACATTGACTAAAGCCATCATGTTAGGGTCACAGGTGAGCCTTACGGGGTGTGTGTGTGTCAAGCAGGCTCCCAGGAAAGCGTAGGCGGGGAGACTTTGTGCTCGGAGGTGGCACAAGGCCATCCGGCCCGCAGTCGCTGTGTGGAGCTAAGAGCCTGGCATCGCAGTTTGGTGGCTGGTGGTCTCTTTCTTGAGTCTGGTGACGGAGCATGAGAGGTTCACCTGTCATCTCTCTCCCTGCTGAGTAAAACTGTAGGAGAGGGGCTGGATGGAGGGGCAGGAAGGCCAAAAGGAGCTTTCCCATTCCAACAAGGAGAGAATGGTAGCCGTGCAGCAGTGTCTTGGTTCAGCTGTCCCCAAGGGGAATTGTGTGCCAAACGGTCTGTCACTGGTAGGCTGCATTTGATGTTGAGTGGATGGGAAATGACTATCAGGTCCCAGATGGTTAGATCCACCCTGGGACCTTGGGAGCTTAAATTAACCCACGTGGTCCCTTTGGTTTGTTGATGGCAAACCTTTTAGAGATGAGTGCCCAGCCTGAAACCCCAAACCCACCTACTTATTGCAAAGTGCCAACACTGCAATTAAACCCGAATACTGAGCTTTTAGTTTAGGAAAAACAACCCATATATTAATATCTTTTGTTTTAAAAGAACCATGCCCCATAGGTTCACCACCACTGCCCTAGGTTTTGTGCTGGGGCGGTGGCCAGGGTCTCTGTAGATGAGTGTGGGGGTGGCTTGCGGGGTGGTTTCCTGTGTGCAGACCTTGATTTCTGTTGGGGTCCCGCGTCTTCCTCGTGCTTATCCACCATCCCAGGTGCCAGTCATTCATCCCTGGGTCCCGTGGTTTCAGGAGGCAGAGCGCCTCTGTTCCCTTGCATCTTCCTGAAGCGCACGTGTGCCTGTTTTCTGTTTTATTTCATTCATCTCAGCTCCTCAGTCTGTTTTGTTATCCAGAAATTTGTTGAACTCTCACATCCACTGATAATCCCTGCCTCCTTCTATTGGGTTCTAAGGCCATGATTTCTTTCCTCTCTATACTCATTGCCATTCATTCTTTAGCATCTTAGGTCAAAGGCATGGGCCCACCTGCTCTTGAGGGAGTGTTGAGAGGCTGAGCAGGTGTTGAAACCCTTTGGTTTTGCATACGTGGTCAAGGGGAGAAATGGTTCCTCTTGGCCCACGACGCTGTGAATTGCTGAGCTGGTCCAGGGCTGACAGCTGGCCCTGGAGGCGCCTGTGTGTGGCTAGAGGTGGGTGACAGGGTAGTCTGGGGAGGGGACCAGGGAAGGAGCCAGGAAGTGTGGCTGCTGCCTGAGACCGAAACAGGCTTCAGAGGAGAAGGTGCATGGCAGTGCTGTGGAGGCACCAAGTAGAGTAAGGAGTGGACGTGGTTTCCTTTCACTGTGCTGGACGGCTCTATGTTCATTTATGGAGGAGGCTGTCCATTCAGGTGATGGAGCCTAAGTCTTTCTGTGTAGTAAACCTTTTACATTGTTTGCCATTTTATGGGTTTTGCAAAGCTTTTTTTTTTTTCCTTTGGTACTGGGGTTTGAACTCACAACCTCGCGCTTACATTGCTGAGCTATATCCCCGGCCCCTTGAGAAGCTTCTTAATTTTACTTTTTTTTGGTGGCACTGGGGATTGAAGCCAGGACCTCATCATGCTAGGTAAGCACTTACCACTGAGCTACATCCCCAGTCTCCCTCTCTCTCTCTCTCTCTCTCTCTCTCTCTCTCTCTCTTTCTCTCTCTCTTTCTCTCTCTCTTTCTCTTTCTCTTTCTCTTTCTCTTTCTCTTTCTCTTTCTCTTTCTCTTTCTCTTTCTCTTTCTCTTTCT